>JAUCNO010000082.1:7551808-7602558 GCA_032353835.1 Enteromius viviparus | reverse complement strand
TTTCCATGGCAACATAGATTGTAAGGAAAAGTTAGCCATGGGGTAATCAGTCTTACTTTTTAGTCTTAAATTAGACCCGTCTAAGATTTTATGCAACTGGCTTACAAAGTTAAGACCAGTCTTAAAGAAAAGATTTAGACGACTTACTTGTAAGACTAGTCTAAAAACGTTTTATGCAACCGGCCCCTGAACATTACAGTGTTCTTCGCATCGGGTCCTGATCACACTGTCGGGGGGTTATTTCTGCGATAACTACCGGCTGCGTGTACATTATCCCTTACATAGCACACCCCGTGCGGTTGTCACACCCATAAATAACCGAACTGTGTGTGAACGTAACCGTATTAAGGACTGAAAAACAAGATTGACAACCATATTCTGCTGCTGTGTGAACACATCCACAGATGGATATTTTTAATATGCCCATTATTGACCAGTAATATATTGTACCAATAAAATGTACACTCTCAAAACCTTTCTAAAGCTGTGTCAGATCTACTCATGACTGTGATGTGTGTTCAGGCTAACTCTTTTCATGTTCTACACACATGCACAAAGTTTATATAGACAACACTAAGCAAAGACACATAGACATTCCAAAAATTCCTTGCTAAATGTTAAATATTGAAGAATAAACAAATGGAAAGACTAATATTCTGTGACCTTCACCAGAATCCTGAACTGACATACACAAAAACAACAGCTTCGATAGTATCTCTCCTCGTCTTTATTTGTTAAAATCGCTTTCAGGTTCTTTAAATAATCTCAGCAGTCTTTCTCCAGCACATGAATGCATTAGCTATCATGTTCAGCTGGATTTCCAGATTTGCAGTTTTTAAAATAGATCCCAAAACACCTCGAAGAGGCGAACGGATGCAAACACGAGGCTACAGCAACATGCCAGCACGTTCAGACAAGCTGCTTTTGTGAGCAGTCAGAGGATGCCCGCGACAGGGTCAGCCACCGTTTGCCAGAGCTCATAGAGTGTTATTCAGCCGTGGCCAAACAGGGGCTCCTAGGGCCTGGAGCGGAGCCTCAGATAAGCACTGCTCTCTGTCTACCCCTGCCCCTCTCAGCTCTCCCAGCTGGTTTCTGAACAGACTATAATAGTCCACTTGTTAAATACTCCAAAACCTCAGTAACATGATAACTTGCCTCATGTTTGAAAAATGAATCAGAGCCTCTAAGACTTTCTTCTGTCTTATATGCCGCAAGAGCGGGAGGATCCTGACCTCCAGAAAGGTAGAGTGAAAACATGTTTTCCCAGGCTTCTCTTTCAGCACAAGCACATGTACGTAAGTTCTCACACATGTACGCACACTTGCACACACATGCCATGTCACGCATGTAGGTGTTGTGGTGTTAAGTGCAGCAGCGGTAAGCTGCCGTTTCCTGAGGAGAGGGTTTAAATCTCAGTTAAAAGCCCACCATCCACCCGCTTCTACTGGTTCTCACTCTACCCTCACTTTTGTCTGTACCTTTTTACTACTTATTCCAGTTTTCTTCTCAATACATTGATTAATAAGAACTCGGTTTTAAATGGTTTGCCCCATAATTGGCATATTGTTCTTGTGAGCTGCACACAAAAGCAAACAACATAATCCGATTCATGACAAATGACTCACTGGTTCTTTTTAGTGAATCAAAAACATACAATCCTGAACAAATGCTATAGCTTAAATTATTTCGATTTAAGTTTTAGATTTATTTTAGTACTTATTTCAGTTAGCTGCCAAATGTTTTGTTTTTTTTCTATTATCAAAAAACAATTTTTAAAATTGTTTAATTTACATATTAGCTGCGGGAAATGTGGAAATTGGAATTGAATTGATTCAAGAATTTGCGACTCAAAAGTGAATTGAATTGAAATGGGAAATCTATATTGATGCTTTTAATGAGACAAATTACTCATAAGCAACAAATATGTTTGTCTTCCATTATTTTACTATTTTCCAAATTCACTTTCAGAATATCCTCAGTCGATTGACGTAGTCTTTGTTTTATTATTTTTCAGGCTCTCCCTCCTGTTTTTTCTATTTTTCCTCAATAAACATGCAAAGAAAAAAGTCTTTTAAGGCTTTTTATGTTATCTACAAACATCTCTTAAACCTTTTTCTACTCTCACACCTGAGATACCCTGCATTCCTCACCTCAGACGAAACAGAGGGTCGAGTCATGCTGTTTCAAGACATAAAACACTCCAAACTTCAGACACATGCTACAGTAGCCAGATCAGAGAGCTCAGAGAGAGAGAGGGAAAGAGAGAAGACTGAATAGGCTGAGTGTGTATAGGGGCGTCATCTGCTTGCCATATCCACAGCAGCTTCAACCTGCTACACACAGACCATGACTAAAATGAAACGTATGGAATATTTCTACAGGTCGAGGCTAAATCATGCTCTCTCCTTCATATTTTGCACATATAAGCACATTTGCACGCATACTGGTTTGTTTTGAACACACAAACAGCACAGGAGGGAAAACAGAAGCAACATCGCGGGACATGACAAGTCCACAAAAATACAGTAAAACATACCAGGATCTGGCAACTCACACCAGCTGGAATCCTCTCAGATGAAAATGGCTGATAATTACAGTTCGCATTTTGTAATTTGTCTCGCAGAGGTATTTTTGCCTATGAAAGGAGCTCTTTAACAGAAAAATCTGGCTAAAGCTGTCTGCAAGGATTTATGGTTTCAACAAACAATCTGCAAAGCTGTGGCAGTGTGCTGGAGGGAAAGAGAAACTGGATGAAAAGTTTTCAGGCGCAACAAGGCACATCCGAAAGAAAGCTGTGAGATACTGAGCTTACATGTCTTATCATACGGGGTTGGTTGTTTAATTCCCACAGGCTATAGGACACTCATCCACACACAACATGCTAGACAGTGTCTTTCAGAGCTCAGCAAACCCATAGTAGTTCCCAAATGGGCTGTAATTTCATACGTCTGTTTTTTGAGGTGTAACACACTTGTAAAATCATAAAAGGCTTTTGTTCTAGAACCAATTTAAAATGCTCTTTCATATTTTATGAAATATTCAAATGGAATATTAAAACTTGTTTTTCGAGTTTAAATAAATTGTATAAAAAGTGTAAAGGCAGGATCTGGAGAGACTGGAGGGTGCAAAGACCATCTCTAATGTATTTTCCAGTGTAAAATACTTTCTTCTGAATGCTTAATTTCCTCCGCTGAAGCTTGGGGGACTGGGTTCTACACCATTAAGAACGTCGAGCTGCAAAGTTACAGACAGAACATAAGTCTGAGAGGGCACAGCATGCAAAGCGGCAAAGAGAGAGAGAGAGAGAGCAGAGGAAATCATTACAGCTCTAAGCTGTTGGGTGTACAAGAGCTTTTGACTCTGAAATACGATTGCAATAATAGCAAGAGGCAGTCTTGAGTTTTACACCCCTTCATAAATTAGACTCCAGCGCAGACATCGTTCCCTGATAAACTGTCTCTCGAAACCCATTTACAACGGTAGGAAATATTGTTTTAACATGTCTTCTGTCACAATAGCTGATATATCATTTTAAATGACAGTTGTGTCTGTGGTTGTTCAGGTGGAGGCAGCAAATATGTCAGTGAGAACAAGTTAAAGAGGTAATGAGGGCCAAATTGAAGGCTAGATGGTGCAACTCATGCAGACACAAGCATTCACACAGACACAAACACTGAGCTGTCCAGTTTTTGTCATTGCTTGAAGCTGGGGAAAAAAAAAACATTCGCCTTTTTGCAAATTGGACATTATTCTTTTGGAACACCCAAAGTTCAGTCCAGCCTCCAATTATGGGCTGAGCTGAACCACATTCACTGCACCAGCACATCAGACTACAGCACACCATTAAAGGAACATGGGAAAAAATATTTGGCTGCAACACAACAACCACTCTCATAATTTATATCCAGTTGTTATTGGGGGTGTGCGGGAAGCGTTTTAACTGTATGTACGAGCTCTCAAACAGTTTTCTCATGTGAAAATCTCATTGGGAAAGTTAGTGTGGTCAAATCTGAATATTGGCAAAAAAAAATTTTTTTCTCCCAAACTGAATTACAGTATACATTAATAAAACGTCATAATTTATTGAAGAATATGTAGTTTACTACAGTGTTAAGTGCACAGTCAACAGGTTTCTGGTCTAGTCTACATACAGTGGGTACGGAAAGTATTTAGACCCCCTTAAATTTTTCACTCTTTGTTATATTGCAGCCATTTGCTAAAATCATTTAAGTTCATTTTTTTCCTCATTATTGTACACACAGCCCCCCATATTGACAGAAAAACACAGAATTGTTGACATTTTTGCAGATTTATTAAAAAAGAAAATCGGAAAAATCACATGGTCCTAAGTTTTCAGACCCTTTGCTGTCCATTTCTTCTGATCATCCTTGAGATGGTTCTAGACCTTTATTTGAGTCCAGCTGTGTTTGATTATACTGATTGGACTTGATTAGAAAAGAACCACATTCACTGCACCTGTCTATATAAGACCTTACAGGTCACAATGCATGTCAGTGCAAATGAGAATCATGAGGTCAAAGGAACTGCCTGAAGAGCTCAGATACAGAAATGTGGCAAGGCACAGATCTGGCCAAGGTTACAAAAACATTTCTGCTGCACTTAAGGTTCCTAAGAGCACTGTGGCCTCCATAATCCTTAAATTGAAGACGTTTGGGATAACCAGAACCCCTACTGAGGGGGAGAAGAGTCTTCTGACTGGTGAGAGGTAAGGAAGAACCTAAAGATCACTGTGGCTGAGCTCCAGAGATGCGGTCGGGAGATGGAGAAAGTTGTAGAAAGTCAACCATCACTGCAGCCCTCCAACAGTCGGGGATTTATGGCAGAGTGGCCCAACGGAAGCCTCTCCTCAGTGCAAGACACATGAACGCATGGAGTTGGCTAAAAAACAGTGCTCATCACCTGTCCAATACAGTCCCAACAGTAAAGCATTGTGGTGGCAGCATCATGCTATGGGGCTGCAGGGACAGGATGACTGGTTAGAATCGAGGGAAAGATGAATGCGGCCAAGTACAGGGATATCCTGGATCAAAACCTTCTCCAGAGTGCTCAGGACCTCACACTGGGTATAAGGTTTACCTTCCAACAAGACAATAACCCTAAGCACAGAAGGAGTGGCTTCACAACAACTCTGTAACTGTTCTTGAATGGCCAAGCCAGAGCCCTGACTTAAACCTAATTCAGAATCTCTGAAGAGACCTAAAAATGGCTGTCCACTAACGTTTACCATCCAACCTGACAGAACTGGAGAGGATCTGCAAGGAGGAATTGCAGAGGATCCCCAAATCCAGGTGTGAAAAACTTGTTGCATCTTTCCCCAAAAGACTTTTAAACACTAAATACTGGGCAAAGTATCTGAATACTTAGGACCATGTGATGTTTCAGTTTTTCTTTTTTTTAAAAACCTGTAAAAATGTCAACAATTCTGTTTTTCTGTCAATATGGGGTGCTGTGCACTTATAGATACAAGCTATTTATCACAGAGTCAGTACCCTTAAAGGGGTCATGCCATGGATTTCTAACTTTTAATCTATAAGTGTTTTCCACAAAATAAACAGACAAATAAATTATTTTCAACCCTCATTCTGAACCGCTCTCTAAAGGGCATGTCATTTAAGGTTTCTCAGTAACCAACCACTGTTATGATTGGCTAATGTCACTGCATAGAAGACCGTATTAATGGTTGTTACATGTGTATTTTGACAACATAATCAAAATGTAACTGCTATTTCCAGACAAAGCATAATGAAATCATTTACTTTACTGAGGCAGCTGCAGTCAGATATAGCACTGCTTCATCTTTCAAACAAATGTTTCTTAGTGTTTCTTAATGTTTCTTTCTGGAGGCAATGTTTATGCAAACGACTGTGCCCTGATGACGTCACCTTGCCCCTTGGATCCAAAACAAGCTTTTTTGGAGTTTAATTAAGAAACACTTTGTTTATGAGTAGGATGTTTTAAGTTATGTAACTTCCAGGATGGTACAAAAATTTCTAATACGCCAAAAGATCAAGGCAAATTTGTTTTCTCATGTCCCAACCCCTTTAAAAAGGCAAGTTTGAACCTTACCCACATCTAAAGGGTGCATATTTGTACCTTTGAGTAGTTACATATACCTTTAAGTTATTACTATGAATCTTTTAATGAAAAATAAGGTAAAACATGTACCTTTAAGGGTACTGAACATGGGACAAGCTGTCCTACCCCTACAATTGTTGCACATTTTTCTGAGAATGGAATAGTTTTTTAAGGGTTATTCTAATCATTAAATGACATTATAGAGTTCTATAATAAAATTCATTAGGTTTCTTTTGAGCTGCTGCAGTCTAGACCTGTCACTCTAACAGCCACATATTGAAATGCTTGCTTTTTGGCATTAGCGGAGAGCAGTTTTCCCTAAATAACCCTGCAAGAGCTACAATAAAACCTACATCACACCTAACACATAAATCTGTTTAGTTACTTGTAAATTGAGCAATTATTACAGAACGTTTTAAAGACCATGTAAGGCATTGTTGTCTAACATAGAATGTATCTTTTGATTTGAGCGCCATATTGAGTAGATTCCAGAAACTGCCACTCAGAAAGTATCCCAGCAGTGTTCTGTCACCCCAGACCAGTCTGTCCTGGCCAAAGCCATGCCACAGTCACATTCTGCTCCTTCTTCCCAGCAGCTTGCTGAGCAACCGTTCCCCGCGCAACAGCCTTTCAATGCTCAGCAGCCCTGGCATGCTAGGGCTCTGGGGATAACTGGGGGGTGACGGAGTGAAGCTCAGTATACACACTGCTGTTTGCTCTGCTGAATTCCCATAACGGTTAGAAAACGCTCTAACTCTCCCCCCCTAAAACACAAAATCATCACTCATACCCCCTTCAAAAAAATAAATCAAATAAAGAAATTCCTTGTTCTCCTGCACTCATTCCCCTAAAAATAGTTTGAAATACATCCTCTTCAAGCTTATTAGTGATGTTTTCATGTGCCAACCCTGCTTGTACTTTGGAGAAAGTTCTCATCTATGCAAAAAATGAGATCATGCAGTACCTTGACTACTCCGTTTTCATGCATTGTGATACAGTTGTTAGGGTCTTTAGACAGCTCAAACAGAGCCCGGGCTGTCGCTTGGTGCACCAAAGGGTCTTTTGATCGAAGGTAGTGTACCAGTGGGGCTACAGCTCCAGCTTCCCCAAATGATACACAATTACTCCCCCATGCACAGCAGCAGGCGATGGCTTCTGCCAGGTACCGCCGTAACTTATCATCCTCCTGTACAATCACACAAAGAGAAGGAGACAACCTAATTAAATGGAGCATTGACGGATATAGTACATTTTAAGTATGCTTACAATTGAACATACAGTTACATTATCAGTAATAGAAAAAGTACATTAATATTATGAGGTACCTGTACTGTTTGCTTGGCTTACGTCAAAGTAACAAAAATGCCTCTAATTCCAGAGAAGGGAATTTGTCAATGTAAAACATGGCTAGATCAGCACTTACGGTATTGGTGAGATTGGCCAGCAAGGGAACCACACCATGGTCTGTAATAACTGCCAGGTTCTCCACATCTTTAGCAATTTTGGCAATGGCTGCACAAACACTGGCCAGCACGTCTTTATTCTGTGATTTTAGAAGGTTAACAATGAGCTCCAAACCACCCACAAAGGAACGCACCAATTCTCCAGCTACCTAAACACAGAGAAAACAATAAAATTTCATTTCATTTTCTTTTTCTTTTGTTTTTTATGTGTTATCATGTGTTAAATCATTCACTTAACTATTGAAAATTGCATGGAGACACTCACAGACTGTGAGATTCAGCAAGTCTGTACTCATTCTGTCACATATAATACCTGTACATGTCAAACTCAATCAGTACACACTACCTAGAGAATGTATTTACATCAGAGAGCAAATATATCTGAAAAAAAGAGCCTTTGTGTGTGTGTAAAGCAGAGCTGGTTTAGGTTTAGCGGTACCACGATGGAGGATGCACTTTCTCCCAAAGGCTTCGGGTCACATGAAAGCTTATGCCAAAGCAGAGGGTCAACCACAGTAGAACAGTGGGCACTAAAAAACAGAGAAGCCCACACATATTGCACAAAAATGCCAACTGTAGGCAATCTTTTATATTCAGTCCAGTCATTTCAGTTGTGCCAGAGGGTATGTGGCATTCCAGCATGGAACCAGACTGTTTAGGATGATTATAAAATAGTACAGTGATATCTTTATTGATGGTACAGAAGCATATCATTATGGTTCTGGAACCAGATGAAGCCAAACATTCAGTAAACAATGCTACCCATGCTATTTTTACAAAATAAAGATGTCACTTGTGAAGACGAGGAATGATTATGGAGTACCACAGGTTGCTGCTTCTGTTCTGGTCAGAAGAGTTCAGCTTTGTATGAATCAGAGTCTCCTTACCTTGATAACAAAGTCTAAAGTCCCTGACTTTCTTGTAAGTACAATCCTCTGGGGTTCTTTTGAGAACAATAAAGTATGTCCCTCTATAACCCCGTATTTCACAACACAGCTTAACCCTAATAAACCCTTGTGCACAGCACAGCAGAAATCAGTCTTCCCCCTGCAGACCCAGAAAGAGAAGACCCAGAGCAGGTCATGCGTGCAGAGCAGGGTGAGTCTCTAAAGTGATGCCAAAGGATGAGCTCTGTGTTTAGTGTGTCTGGGCAGAGATCAGGGAGGAGAGGGGAGGAATCTGCAGCGTGTCTCACACAGGAAATGGCAGTACAGGAATACTGATGAACACTGGGAAAGCGTAAGAGAGAGAGAGAGAGAGAGAGAGAGAGAGAGAGAAGCGGGAGCAGAAGAGGAAGTATGGCAGAGCCACCAGCTGCGGAGGGTCACTGAGGAACCCTTTCAACCCAGGGCCCACAAAAACATCCCCAACTAAGTTCCACATCAGCAAACACAGCACGAAGCGAGACGTGCAGAGAGGGAGGAAGAGTGAGGGAGAAAGACGGAGAAAGGATGAAACACAAACAGTATACAAAAACCAATGTAAGCCAAGCTGAAAGAGGGAAAGGAAAAGGCCCAAGAGAGAAAAAAAAGAGAAGAACAGGATGCTAAGTGTGAATAGGAGAGAGAAAAATTAGGGAATTGCACTCAACAAATTTTAGCATTCAGGTAATTGAGTGTGAGGTATAACATTTTAACGCTTACATTAATGCTTTTGGAAGATGTTTTAATTTAAAACATACATCAAAAGCAGATTATGGTCTCTCCTCACATAAACTGCTTCTAGTTGTGCTTGAACACACTACAAATTCTGACCAACTAGCATGTATATGCTGCACTGTATTAGAGCAAATAACTCTCCATACCACCAGATGGCAGTAGCCTGTATTCACCGGAAGACCTAGGACTGTGGATATGTGAACGATAAACAAAGTAGTGCTGGCCTTACAACAGATTTGCTACAAAGCCTTCTTGCATATGTCAGATTAATTGAGTACGTTTTATGCCCACTTGACTTCATCTGTCATTTGCTTTCATCACATTTTTCATGCACTGGTTCGCTAAGCCAGTCAGAACAGTCTCTCTAATAAACAGGCTCTGCCACTGATTCAACATGCCCGACTAGTGTCACTGGTGCAGGTTGACAGACAGCTGTGTGCACAACTTTTAAAAAGATTTTAAATGAAAACAAGGGAAGAATAAGAAGATCTATCCAAAAAGGTGTTTTTGACTCAAAGCAGTCTGGCAGAATTTTCAAAAAGACTTTAAGGAATACACAGGATCAGGGATTTTGCTAAATAATTTCCTATACAGATTTCATTGTGGGCTGATTCACCTTGTTAACCAACATACATTTTTTGGTTAGAAAAAGATTTCTGTGTACGCTGTGCTTTATACATATTGCGGACAAGACTTGATTCTTTAGACTAATTAAGCATGGTCCTCGTTAAAGCACTACACTATGAACTATCCTACAGTAGCTAATAATCACTAGAGGATTCACAGTAAGCACCAGCTGTGAGCGCGTGTTTATGCTCTGGTAGGGATTTTGAAATCCCCAGATTCGGTTCCTCAAGATTGATTCTCATAAATCTGGCCCTGGAGCTGCTAACTCAATCCACATGGGCCTTTATCAAAATAACTGCTTGCTGTGAGGCCTATCAGGTTCCTGGTTTGGATGGGTACATAATTTCACATAGCACTTGCCACCAACTCTCACTCTACTCTCCTCAAATGCAAATACTAAGGGTATCTATGACCCCATTGTAGTCAATGAAGTGAAACTGCATTGTTTTAATGACACATCACAGCCAAGGGGCTACACAGAGAATGAAAAAAACCAAGAAATTCTGGAAGAAACAGAGAACGTTTGATTTAGATAAAAAAAATAAACATTTATGTAACAATGCTCTTTTATTTGCAACTGTGCTAATAATTTACAGGAACAATAATACATTTGTGTTTTAATGCGTTACACAAGAGGCTCAAGAAAGCAGACTTATTCTTTGCCAGCTATGAGATTAATATTCTATATATAGAAGAAACCAACTGCTTTGTCCGTGTGCTTGATGTAATTCTTAACGTGTGATTTCTATGTTGACTTGGTAAAAAGCTAATGGAGGGCAGCGCTCTAGATTAAATGTGCATTTAGTAAGTTTGCTTGCAAGCGCAAGCTTCTCTTTTCTTCGTGTTCTTTCAGCACTAGACACAACAGCATTAGATTCACACAATTTGTGCATCTCTAGTCAAAATTAAACATACCTTTGCATTCTCAATGCAGGGGCAGATGGCCCAGGCAGCACCGGCCTGAACTTCTGTATTGGGGCTCTTCAGCAAAGACCAAAGAAGACGTACACCCTCAAGACGATTGATTATCCTCAAAGAGAAGAAAAACAAAGTCCATCTTCAGGGTACAGAGAGAGATGTCACACCAACCTGATTTATCACCCCCCCATTGCATAGTTTAGAGCGCAATGTACATTGTAAGCTCATGACTTGTATTCTCAACATGTTTATACAGTATGTCTGTTTTTCCCAGGGTTCAGTTTGGCTTTTGGAGCAGACTATCCCTCCTGGTGTGATGATGAAACCATTCCAGTAGCAGATCAGAAAGCTGCTCAGCATGGCTTTCCCATCACATCCCACCTGCTCAGTCCCTTACGCCGGTACCCCCTGCTCACCTTCCAAACCTTCCAGCGACTCCATTAAAACATGTTCGCATCAGCCTGGCCGAGGCTTGACCCGTACAATGCTTTTAGGAGGTCCGTGCAGATATTTATAGCGGACCGTGGACAAACACACACACACACACACACACACTTGCACGGAGCGCACCGTTTAACTCGGTTCCTGTCGGCAACTCTGAGGAGGAAAAAACCCAGAGAAAGTACGTTTTCCAAGTCAAACATTCTCAGAGACAAGTCTTTCTATATTTTACTGCTTCTGAGTGAGGTTTACTTTAGAACAGGCTGTATTTCATGCTGCGGATATGATTCTACTAAAGGATGTAGTCAGGCTCTGGGAAGAACGGGAAAATGACTCTTCAGTGCGGTCCGTTTGTCAGGTATAAATAACATGTAACCTGTTTCCCATGTGTGCATCCAGCGACAAGGCAGACATTCAATGCTGTCATAATTGCTAAACCACGCCACAAAGGGGGAAGCCGGTGAGCGGAGGCCAGGCTGAGCACTGGTCAAAGCCATCTTAACGCCAAGCGTACCCCCCGACCCTATCCTCACAATAAATCACTTTGAGCAGCATGATAACAGGGAGAGCCCCACGCTATCCCGGGAGGCCACTAAATCCTTCAGGAGCAGGACATAATGCTGCACTTGAACAGGTAAGATGCACTCAACAGTACAGTAGTAGGGTGTATCTAGAAATACATCCTACTACTGAGCTGGTTTAGCCGTGGAAGTTTGTGTGTTTGATAACAACAATGGAAAAATTTGTTTAATTTAGCCATTACGATCTAATATTTCATTAATCATTAAGAAAATGTAATTAGTATGTATTAATACTGACCAATAATTATGACGCCAGCATTTTGTACCGTGAGGAGGACAGAGGTGTCACGAATTCCTTTTACTGCTTTTAATTTCAAAAACAGGCTTGAACATGCTGTTCTATGAAATAAAAGTATCATCAAATATGAGCTATGCTAATTGCTTTGTAGACTACTGCGCTTAATTCTCAAAATAAACCATCAACACAGAACAAAGAGGAATGAAAAAACATTAAGAAAGTTTTTGTTACAACAAGGAAATGGGAAACAAAAAGACATGTCCTAAATATAGATTGCATGAGAAAAAAAGAACAACATGTTCAAGGGCTGTTACATTGGTCTACGGGACTAAAGTTTTTGGTCACTCAAAGAGTTAAAATTAAATGAATGACCTTATTTCTTCAAAAACAAGCTTTGTGAACTTTTACTACGCCACTGTGGTTGCTCACATCCATAAACGTATTAATCTTTCAGACAAAGGCTGTGTGAGCTTGGGTGCCGAAAAGAAGGGAACAAAATGCTCTTCATTTGTGTCCAGCATTAATTAAGAAGGGGACTGCAGTCTATAACAGTCTTGTAAAAACAATGAGAGTCAGATGTGTTAAATATACAGAAAAACCGATAGTCAAATCTCTGTGAATGTTTCTTCCTTTTATTTCTTGAGTACACAGTGTTTTTATTGTTCGACACTCAATACAGACCATAATCTAGCACAGTAAGCTGAAAAAGACATTCTGTGTAGTCATCTGTGCTTATGCTTGCCTGCCTGTTTCTGTTTAGCAAGTCCAATGGCCGTTGTCAGAAGTGCTTTACAGCTTATACAAACTGACCGCATTGAGACAATAAAAGGCCTCCACCCTGGCCGCAGCTATGAGTCTCACAGCAGGTAGAGTAAACACAGATCTCAGAGCCCTGTAATTACAGAACCAGGACTGAGGGCCCTTGCCCTGCATGTTCGGAGCACGGAGCCTGGTCAAGTGGCACATCCCAGGGCCCGTTGGATCCGCTGCAGAAGCGGTGAACATGGAATATTTTACAGAGAACAAGTACAATGCTTTGTCATCCTAAACCGAGCCAATGGCAACAGTGAGAGGGATTACAAGGCCAAGGTTGGATACTATGAGCATTGTCAGCTGCTGGATTGTTTCTGGACAAATGTTTTGGATCCAGGTTGATTAGGTAATACAAAAACAGTGAACATATTCTGATATATAGTGCACCAGGTTAGTATATGTTTTTAAAGGACACATTTTAAGAGGTAAGACTTACACCATGTTGTCAGGGTCAGTGGCACAGGCTTCCACGGCCCTTGTGACATTGACCAGAAGGGCCTGGTTGGTGCCGTTGAGTAAGTTGACCAACGGCTGGATACCATTGCTTTTGCGGATGGTGGAAAGATTCTCAGATATTTGGGCACACTCTCCCAAAGCACCCACTACATTTACAAGTACCTCTTCAGGTTGGTCTTTGAGCAGACCTACCAGAATTCCTAGTGCCTTATACTCCTGAAACCTGTGAAAGAAAAAGATAGCAAGAAATTATTACTCATATGCAAAGTCTAAAGTGTTTTAAATCAAAAAATACTAGGACTCAATATACCACATCAATTGCTTATCTCCAAGAAACATACCACTTTAGATTGCTTCCACACAACAAGCATTTACAGTATGGTGCACTTTTGGGCACATTTCCTCTGTGAACACTCTGTGTAAAAATCACAGCCGTTGAAAGCTGTATTAATTTTTGTAGCGGATAGTGAGATTTCCCCGTGTGTTTAAATGTGGTAGCTGATGGGATAATAGGAAGGCCATGGGAATCATGAAAGAGAACAAGTTGTGTCAATATTGCTCTGAATGACCTTTCTTCAATGGACACAAAAACATGAAATAGTTTGTTTATAATTAGATGAAGCATTTTCTTTTCATCATGTAATGGATTGTAAAAACATGAAGACTCAAATCTCTAAATAGCAACAGGAAGCCTTCGTATGGACTGTGGATATCTCGGAGGAGAATAAATCCGCTGATGCTTTATCACCGCAACATTTCCCACGCTGCGCTTAATATGCAGTTATGCCCAATGACCACATTTTCTGGTTTGGAGCAAGACAACAAGAGCTTTTGGTGCGATTTGGGATTTGTTTGCCAAGTAGTGGTGAACTACAGTAAACATTTAAAAGGCATATAATGTGGTTGCAGGGAGCCTCAACTAATCTCTGATGTATGGTTAAGCTATAAGGCTGTTTTTATTCTTGGTTTCTGGCCAAGCAGTAATGAAGACCATTGAGTGTCCAAGTTCAATTGGTGCTGGTCGAAGTCAACCAAACATTTTCTTGCAAGTAAAACAGAAATAAAAAAAAAAACTGCCAAAATTAGCACAGCATAAAAAGTCAGAAAAAAGCTCAGGCCTACACTTAAACATAGCATGTAAAACAGAGATGCCATCAGTGAATTGCTATCAGCATGCTACATTAAAAGTTGTGGAGCAATTACATGTTACCTCTGATTAATGGACTGTGGGTGTTGTCTATTTTTGTAAAGCCAACATCAACCTGCCAAATAATAATGCCAAGAGAAACAACATGAAACAGCACCGTTCAGTCGCTACCACCAAAAAGGGAAATAAAAACAGTGAGCATGCACCATTTTAGAGCTTTTAGGACCCAAAAGACTGCAAAAATCATTTTTAGATCTTTAAAAGACCAAAAAAATAATTAATTAACCATTTGCTAAGACCCACAGGTAAAACATTCCTGACTTAGGAACTGCTGCTTTCACTCATTTTCTTAGACAAGCTTTTAGACTTAACTAATGTTAATTGAGATAAAGTTTTATATGCAATTTTTTCCATTTACTTTGAGAATTGTTTGTCACAATTCTTTTCGGTTTTTAATCTATCTCATTACTGTGTAATTTATGTTTCCCTGCAGAAAAAAACCATCTGATAAAATGCTTTGCTTTAAGACTTCATTCCAGCCCATTTAAGAATAATTTCCAATAAACTGTTATTATTTCATGAGCACATTTTACATAGTATTTCACTTTTCATAGAAATCTCCATTTACTTTATTCTTTCTTTATTCTATTGTTCTTTAAAGCTCGTCAGCAACAGGTCAGCCAATTCAAAATGAAGCAATTATGGACTTTGATGGCACAATATGAAAAATAAGGGAAAACAGTAGTGATGTACATTTTTATTGATCTATTTCTAAATGTGTGTTTATTTGGAATTTTGGTAATTCAATTTGGGTAACTGGGTAATTGAACTCCAAATAAAGATTTCATTTGTAAAAACAGAAAAAAACACATTTTTTCATGTTATCTGTTTTTGCAAATAAACTCTTTATATGCTGTTAATTTTTGCAGTGAAGTTCTTCAGTAATAAGCCACCTATCCAGCATAATATTTGGGAACGGCAAAGTGCTGACATGGTAAAAAACACTCCATTGGATGACATTAATTAAAAGTCACTGTTTCGGTCAGTGATTTCAGTTTATTTAAATTATTTTGGCCTATTTAAAATAATCATCACCAGAAATTAGTATGTATAATTAAGCATTTTGTGAATTCATAGTTGCGAGATCATGAATGACTGCTATAAGTACAAAAATCCAGTAAATATCACCCTTTGTGTATAATAAAATTCAGGTTATTAGCATAATCATAATGATATTTTTCTTGTTATAATATAACAATTTAAATCGTATGCATCATTAATCAGGTAAATGGTTAACACATGCCTTTCCCAGCACATTTGTGGAGGTCTCACATCCTCAGTCACTACCACCTTCTAAAAGCCCCTTTGACCCAGCCCTGAACCCCTATTTCTGCTGTACTCATGTGACCAGCTCTCTCATCAGCCACACAAAGACATGCTGTCTGCTGCTGGCAACACCAGGACTCAGAAAAATAAGGAGAAAAAGCACCTCAAAATTATGACCACTGTAAAATACATTCTGAAATGATTTGCGCCTTAAAACGCCAGGCCTTGATTGTTTCTGAAATGGCACACTGCGCTTACACTGAGACCAGATGGATTGGGAAAACACTCTGGTAAATGATCACTGACCGAGCGCTCCACTGCCTCGGCAGATTTAATTTTACATAAATGGTTGGTTTGTTTTATTGCAAATGCTGTGTTCGACCTTGATGTTGTACAAAAAAAAATATTGTAATAAAACCAGTTCTTTCTTCATGTCCAAGTTTGCATTAAATATTATGCCAGTAACACAGTGGTTTTCTATACAGCTGACGTCTAAAACTTCAAACCAGCCACCTGCACAAGTGAACAAAACATATGTTAGAGAAGTGTAAATCTAGTCTGGCACATCTAGCTTGAAATGAATTTGTATTAAGTTCTGGATAAAGATAAAGAGATGATAATTAATACAATAAAAAGTCCCCGTTCTGCATAAAATTGAATCAACAGAATCTAAAAAAAAATTTTAATTATTAAATTACAAAAAAATCTCAGTCCATAAAAAGCCTGTTGATAGAACTCTCAAAATTAATGCATCAAAAACAAAATGAACTAACACACAGCAGAACCTGATTTTACCAAGTGCAACGTGTTCCTGGATCAACAACCAATCAATGAGCATTAACAATCTAAAGAACCAGTTTATAGCTTTTGTAAAGTTTAGGCTTACAATCTGTGTTTGGTCCTTGTACATCAGTCATCCATCTATCATTTCCTCTGACTTTAGGGATTACTCTTGGTTAAGATTACGTTTAGGTGTAGGGATATGGTTATTTTTTTTTTTTTAAATGTTGTTCCAGGGTCAACAAAATACCTTGACCCAGTAACACATCTAACTTAGCAAAATCACAAAGTGCTACTGTAACACTCGTTGGCTGGATTACTTTTTCTCATCTCTGTTTGTGTTCCACATAAGAGAGAAATAGATCTAATAAATACTCACAGAAATGTCATTTTTGGGAGGAGTATCCCTTTTTAGTTGTGACTTGGACTCCACTATTCTCCAGAATGATTTTTTAAATCTTTTTGGCTATAGCTAACTTTTTAAGAGTTTACACTTTAGTAGTGTTCACTCATTTTGTTAACTGGCTGGTTAACTGTTAACGCTTCTTCAGAGGTATTACCAAGGCCCCAATCTTAACAACTGAATGTTTTCACAGAGCATTACTTTTCTTAGAGGACACTTATTTGGCTAATGGGACATTAAGCGAATTGAATGTGGCATGGGGCACCTGCCTCCAGTTTCAGCAAACTAAGCCTGATGTAAACGCAGGATGAGCTTTTGTCAGCTTTGACTTATGAGGTGGAGAGAGAGCAGCCATGCTGCTACTGGGCCATTTCAGACACAAGCCTCCCTCTGAATTCCTATTTCAATACTATTCTATTTGTGGCTGGTGTGAGGCCAGACAGTAGATCCTTCTACAGATCCTAGTCTATAACAATCCCATAAAATACTAAAAATGCTCTTATCATAAACTAAAAATGTAGATTTATCAGCTCCTTGGCTTCAAAGTTGTGAAAATAACACCTGATAATTTATAGACAGGTAATGGTGGAATTAAAAAATGCATTTTTGAGCCCTGTAGAGTACATGTCCCTAAACGCATACTGCAAAGCAAAGTAATATGTGTAAATCACTTTTATATGAGAGTGCTTGTGTGACAGAACGGGCAAGCCAGATAATGATTCCAAGTTTTTTTTTTTGTATTTATGGGGGAAAATGACTGGCTTAAAAGACATCAGCCGCCAGAAAAATTACACCAGGAAAGCCTCCAGGATGGTCATCATCTTCACCGAGCTAAGTGACGTTGGAATAAAGACCAGCGTGCTTTACATGACAAACGCTTTAAGAGTCTTTCAGCTTACACTCCTGATTATTACAGCACGACTGTTTCAGAGAAGCATTCCACATCTCCCACAGCCCACTTGCCACTAATGGAGCAACGGCCTCGACTAACACATCACTGGTGTCTATAAAATCAACACTTTACTTCATCTTTTGTTAGCGGTATGGGTGAAAGAACAATTCGCATTCCTCTAGCAAAAAGTCATCATAAAAAATCAGAGCTCATTCACAGAGTTTATAAAAACTTTTGCTCTCTCTTCAAATAATCACTTCTGTAGCTGCACTCAGCGCAGACTCGGACGGACAATGGTAGACAGCTTTGAGCCATGGAAAATCTGAGCGTTAGAAGTGAACAAATGAGACATCTCATAAAAACGAAGGCTGCGTTTGATTGCACATCCTCTGTCCTTCACTAAGTTGAAGGACCCCTTTTCTTGAGTGGCGCACAAATTTAACCAAATCTGGAGCCAATTATGCATTTCACATTGACTTGCCTCGTCCTAGTCTAAATATGCCACACTGAGATCAAAATGTCTATTGACCATACAATGAATTTTTGAGTTTTGGGAATGGAGATCTGTATTCTGCAAAATCCGAAACATCCAACTTCTCATTTTTGATAAACTACGTGAATATTTTGTCCATACACAATGAGTGATTCTAAAAATGAAAGAGATGTTTGTGCAGAAGCTCTGCAGTTTCATGCACATACTTAGCTACATTTTCCAAGCTGATGGA
Source organism: Enteromius viviparus (assembly GCA_032353835.1). Taxonomy (NCBI): domain Eukaryota; kingdom Metazoa; phylum Chordata; class Actinopteri; order Cypriniformes; family Cyprinidae; genus Enteromius; species Enteromius viviparus. The sequence continues at coordinate 7,583,994 of JAUCNO010000082.1, read as the reverse complement.
ACATTTCCAGATGGCTCCAGTCGTGGCAGCTAGTAACTGCTTGTTTTCAGCTTCGTTGAGCAACATGACCAGTGGCTTCAGTCCGTCGTACTGCCGCACCAAATCACGGGTATGTTTATCTTCTGCACACTAACACAGGAGTGAAGCCGCACACACACATACAGTACACAGATTTAGCCAGCATCGAGATGAGCGCCGAGCTGACAATCAGAGCCAGGGCTAAATTAGTATTTTCATTTCAACCTCAGCCCTTTTTATACGATGCCAAAGAAAAGTGTAGTTGAGTGTGTACGGCAGTACCTTAAAGATAGCGCTGGCGCAGTGCATTTGGAGCTCCTGGTTGTCACAGCTGAGGTTCTTCACCAGATCCTCAATCATGCCCTCCGTCTGTATAGCAATTCTGTAGCTCTTCTGCCAACACAAACATGCAGAATGACTCTCTATGCTGAACACCTACTGTAAAAACCACTCTGCCTTGCCAAACAACACTGCGTGCAGCGGCGTAGCGCTTATTTCATACTAGGGTTGCTTGCTTCTGGCCTCATACAGTCATTCACATCTTCAAACTGGCCCTTTAATAGAAACAATCTGCCAGTCAAAAATAAGGTTTTATGAACAGCATGCTATTTTCAGTCAAGTGTCCTTGTATTGAAGCAGCCTTACATATAACATTTGAAGCTTGCATTGTTTCACAATGCTTTTGTGTATGTACATGTACTTTAAAGTATTTAACGCTATTTATAATGCTATGACATATAGATAATTGTTAACCGGTTAAAAAAATCATTTATAATTAAAGGGTTAATGTAAGGGGGCTGCGAGATTACTCATTTACTTAGTAATTTACCACACTACGGTTGCATGTAATTGATCAAAAAAAGAAATATTGAAAAACAAAAAAAGTTTCTATTTTAATATTCTTTAAGGTGTAATGTATTCCTATGATGGCTACATCATATACAGCTAAAGAACTTTGAGTCATAAGTGTCACATGATACTCCTAACATTTACAATACAACAACATATGTATGTGGCACTCAAAAATTTCTTATTATCATTTCTATGTTGAATATTTTTGTAGCGATCATGACACTTTTTAGGATTCTTTAAAATAACAGAATTTATTTAAAACATTTTTAACATGTCTCTACTGTCACTTTTTATTTATTTAATGTAATAATAGCATTCATTTATTTTAGTTTCTTCCATGTTTTACAAAGACATGCCATAGTATTTCAGTCTTTGTAGTTTTTCACAGTTCTGCAATCCCTAAATCCGACGCAAAATATTGCATTTTTTGCGATCCTGCATAATCTGTCATTTTACTGAATGACCACAAAAATGAAGGTCTTACAAAAACTAAATAATAATAATCTAACTGAATTATCCCTAATATTATGCATTTTGTTTGTTCTTTATGTCATTCATGATATTATAATATGTTAAAGTGCTAGCCTAATTCTATATAAAAATCACTATTTAAAACCACAAAATCCTTTTGATTGCAAAAATCCGAAAGAAATTATAATAATGCAATACTGTAGGGACTGACAAAGTCAACCAGTTACTTGTCCATGTACTTATTTTTGATATTTACTAGCACTTTCTAAACAAAACAAATAGCTTCGAAGTGAATCCTAGCAATTAAAGAAATATCAAATAAACATTTTAAGCATCTGCTTTTGGTTTAGCATGATGAAGCAAACCTCAGAAGCGCACTCCTGCAAGGTTCCCACCACAGGGATGAGCATGCTCTTCTGTGATGACTTGAGCAGCCGGGCGAGCAGAGGGATTCCCCCAGCCCGACGGATAGACTCCTTGTTCCTTGTGCTCTTACTGCAGCTCCAAAGAGCCAGAGCCCCGCAGCGAGCCACCTCCACGTCCCTCTCCCGCGCCGCACTCAGAGAAACACCATTAGGCATGCAGTCCAACAACTCCACCTGCCAGAAACAACTTCAACTTTTCAAACGCACTTTCCTGTGGTTGAGCTTTGAAATACTGCAATAGATTTGTCACTCTGCTTCACATGACATTATTATTATTACATTATTGTGCTTTATACTGTTTTAATTTCACTCCGCATTAAGGTAGGAGAGTCATGTCATGTCAAAACCAACTTGAATGTTTTATTAATAGGGTCATGGTGTACTTTATGACATCTTCGGTGCACTTCTGTCACTGAGTCTGCAGGATGTGGAACACAATCTCCAGCCCCTGAAGCTGCCAACATTCATCTAAACATTCATCACCAGCCAAAGACTAGCTGTTACTTAAGAGCGCATGAAAATTCTGACTATGTCACACCAAAATCTACAAATGACCACATTCTTCAAAGAGTAGATTTTCATGTTTCCCCTGCCGTCAAACCAGAAAGGCCGCTCTAACACCGCATTACACGAGCGTGCCATTCAGAGGTGGTCTGGGTCTTTAAATGTAACTAATCTATGATAGCTACATTGAGAACGTCCGAGTCTGGCTCCGAGTAAATATACAGAGCAGAGTAACACGCAAGCCCTAATCATACCGAGCGTCACTCTGTCAATAAACACACATGCCAGGATGAGGGGGAGCACGACATTCAATCTGTTTTTACCTGCAGTGTGCTCCCTTTGATGCTAGCATAGAAAATGATTGGGAGAAACAGTCTCGAAAGAAAGAGAGCAAGTGGAGAAATAGAGTATGGTATACGTATTTACCTTCAATATATTCTTCATCCTTTTGTCTCCTTTTTTTATGCAGGTTTTTAATCATAGTCAACCAGTTTTGACAAACACACATGAACAGCTTTCATGTTTCTCACCAGTCTCTTGATGCCACCATGTTGTCGGACTGTCCTGCGGGCCCGTCTGAACTTGGCCACATTGGCGATGGTCTCTGCAGCCAGGCACTTCAGCTCTTTGTCAGGAGAGTCCAGGATGGACACCATGGTCTGCAAGCCATCCAGATCAGCGATGGTTTTCCGAATCTGAGAGTTACAGCTGATCTCCTTCAAGATCTTCAAAGAACCAATCTAACAACAAGGGAGAGTAAAGTATATATATATGTATTTTAAAAATAACTGCTTTACATATCTCATGCTGTTGAATTGATTGAAATGTATGGGTTTTCTTTTCTTTTTTTACTCTAAAGCTAACTTACTGTACTGTTGCCATGTCAAAACAGCAAAAGCGGCAGTGGTCTCAACATATTTGTGACCCTGGACCACAGAACCAGTCTTAGGTTGCTGGGGTATGTTTTTAGCAATAGCCAAAAATACATAGTATGGGTCAAAATTATTGATTTTTCTTTTTTGCCAAAAATCCTTAGGATAGTAAGTAAAGATCATGTTCAAGATATTTAGTCAATTTCTTACCGAAAATATATTAAAACGTAATTTTTGATTAGTAATATGCACTGATAAGATCTTCATTTGGACAATTTTAAAGGTGATTATCTCAGCATTTCGATTTTTCTCTACCCTCAGATTCCAGATTTTCATATAGTTGTATCTCGGTCAAATATTTTCCTATCCATCCAAATCATACATTAATGGGAAGCTTATTTATTCAGCTTTCAGATCATGTATAAATCTTAATTTTGCAAAATTAACACTTATGACTGGTTTTGTTGTCCAGGGTCATATTTTTGTTTGATATCCCTTTATAATCATAATTACATGTTACATGTGCATGTTTTATGTAACAATTAAATTGCTAATTCAAAGAGCTGGAGTTAGTAATTTTTTTCTAAAAGAATTGATAACTTGTATTCAGCAAGGACACATTTACACTATTACAAAAATAATTGCCGTTACTTTGAACTTTCTATTGTTCAAATAATCCTTACAAAGTGTATCACAATTTCCCCCAAAAATATTAAGCAGTGCAACTGTTTTCAACATTGATTAAATATAAGACATTTCTCAAACACCAAATAAGCATATTATAGTGATTTCTAAAGGATCATGTGATACTAAAGACTGTAGTAATGATATTGAAAATTTGGCTTTGCCAATCAGATTACTAAATATGAATAATATTCTCCTATTTTGCTGTTTATTTTGATGAAATAAATGAATCCTCTTGTGAACATCAAAATCTTTCCAGCCATAAACAGTACATCCGTTACAAAATATAAACCAAATGAAAGAAAAACTGAAAAAAATAAACATTTCTTAGATTCAAACGGGGACTTCTGACCCAATTAATTGAGTCTGGATGCACTTACTTTACATCTGATGTCATCAGTGTCAAGCAGGTTGATGAGGACCTCCAGCCCCCCCACGTCTCTGATAGCCAGCTGACACGTCTCCTGGACCAGGTTAAAGTCTCTCAAAGCGCATAACACAATCACCGTTGCTGTCTGATTAGCCCCCTGTTCACACACAAACACATGTGCAGCAATTACATTAGCTGTTCCATCATAACCCACCGGCACATGAACAAAACGCCTATTGTTTTATATATTTCAGTCATCTAAAACATGAAAGGACACGCTTATTTTATACAGTACTGTATGAATTTATATGTGTAAGTGTGTAGGCAGATGTACACGGTCACATTTGCGAATTTGAATTTTTTTGCATCAATGGCATAATTTCTGCATGAACCTCTTTCGACCCATTTGACCCACACCCCAAAATCATCTTTGAGTCTTATTTTGTTGACCACATGTTGTGTATAAGTGTTTGGTATTGTGACTATAAACAGGGGTGGGGAGAGATCCTTTGATACAGACTACTGCTGTGCTGCGGCCTGAAACCATAGACAATGACCTAAGTTAGCAATTAAAAGAAAACAAGCTCTGAAATGTTGGAGATGATAATGGATTGGCCTTAGAAAAAGCTCTGTTTTGACAGTTGCTATATACACAGTGTTTTAGGCTGGTCGTTCCTTAGAAGTTGCCTACACAGTGAGTACAACAAACCAAACATGTGGCATTTGTTGGGCCAAGCTCCTTAACAGATATGTATCGCAGACGACTGCGGTTTTGATATCATTCACGGCATGTCTTTTATCGCTGGAATGAAATAACAGAAGGGCGAATGACAGATAAATAAAGCAGAGGATCCAGCAAAAATACTACACTATTAATCATCTTTAATCAAAAATTACGACTTCTTTAGTGATTGCAGTTTGTTTAGGTCAAAACCACAGATCTAAGATCAGCTTTCCCCTAGAGAAAACACCAGAAACTCGACTTCCACGTTTGTTTTTAATGTGATGCCTCATTTTTCTCGTTTTAAAGACAGGCTTTTCTCTCCGAGGCTGGTGTTGTGCTCATTGCAGCAGGTCCCAAAGAGGCATGTAAGCTGCTGTAATGCTGTTCATGCAGCAGACCTTTGAAATGTGACACTCAATTCCAAAACCGAATAAACACTCATGTTTCTTTTTCATAAAACGAGCAACAGATAAGATCCAGTGATTAGGCCAGTCTCGCACCCTTGTTTATTACATACATGGTGCGTCCCAGTTTGCATACCTATTTTATAATGTTTTGTAGCATAAGCAGAACAAGTAGCCCCTTGTAAAAAGTAGGACATTTCAGCATTATTTAAAAAAAAAAAAATATAACATACTTTAAAAGAATACACTTAAGTGGGAACTAAATGTAAATATTTCAGGGACTTCAATGTTTGATATTAAAGAGTTGTGTGAAATAGAATGGAATAATTAAAGAATGGAAAAGAGACAGCAATTTTTTAGTATGGCCAATAAGTCATAAGTGGCTGATATTAAAACATATGCTATTTTATCTTACCTGCTACATGAAAACATTGTCATTTGAGATTTGCTAAAGGTTGCATTTAACAGTGTTATTAAATTATTAGATTAATTTTAGAATTAGATGATGGCATGGATACTATTAAAAATAACAGATGTGGTGACTATGTATAGAACATCTTTAAAAGGTAGCACTTGAATTAATATGTTTTGGAAGAAAACAAAACAAGGAACGAGGATGTGAGAAGAGGAGAACATCAGATCAAAGAGATCAGAGCATGATAAGACTCATAATGAAGAATGACAGACAGAGTTAAAAGAAGGGGCGGGCAAATATGAAGAAACTACAGTAATAAGAGAGATGAAAGAGACAGAGACAGTGATAAGTGAGAAAAATAGCCATAGAGAAGTGGAGACAGAAAGATAAAGAGAAGAAAGAAGCAACAGCACACGTGTTGTCCACATTAAGTGACTGAACCAAATGCGAACCAAAACTAGCAGTGAATCCACTGCACGTTCTGCCTTGCCACTCTCTCCATCTTCAAAGCATTCGATGGGTTAGCAGTGAACCTTGTAAAAACATGAAGCTATTTTTAGTACTGATACCAGGGAAAAAGAAATCCAATGTTCATATGCTTTCATTTTCAAGCAGCTTTGGTCTCAATGTGCTGTAGACATTCTTCACAAATCAGAAAACATCTGAAGGTCTTTTATAATGTCTCTGTCTTGAATCTAACAGGCCCTCGCTCACAATCTGTGGTGTGAAGACAGATGTTCAGGACCGATGCACACAGATAAAAGCTGTGAACATGGATGACTGACAGGTTTATCATTTGAAATCACTATATACCGTACTCAGATTAATGTTCTACCTCACCTCTGATATTTAAGTGGGATGTGCAAATTTACTAAGGGATAGGACTGGGTATCGTTCAACAAATTTCGATACCGATAGCTTGGGTTCGATACCTTTTTACGATACCAATTTTATTAAATAAGTTTTAACAAAATGCAGTTTATCAAAAACTTTTTTTGACATTTATGAAAACCTTTGACACAGAGACAAGCAGAATATTTTTTTTTTGCAGTTAAATATTGACAGATATGATTGAAAGCAGGAGGGTGCTCACTTGTGTGTGCGGCGCGCCACATGTGCATGTTTATGTGGACACAAATTTGTATCGCATTGGTATGACATTGGTATTACAATATAAAAGTGTGTGTGTGTGTGTGTGTGTATCGTGTGTAATACAGAAAGTGCAACTTAATGTGGAGATAGATTTTACACACTTCTGGTCAAACACACTGGCTAGTGCTGCAGTCTTTTATTGGCTTACTGACGTTGATGAGACTAACCCCTTTAGGTATTGAAATTGGGTACTGAAGGATGAGACGTTTTCAAAGGCAATTTGGTCGGTACCTAAAAAGTATCAAACTCTATGCCCAGCCCTACTTAGGGATGTCACTACACTTACTACTGTAGATATAGCAAATCTCAGGCCAGGCCTGATTCCACGGGGGGTCCAGGGTGAGCCAGGAGCTTTGCTAACCCTAGCCAAGAACTAGAACTCAAATCGGTACTCCTGTGCTGTATTCTGCGCACACACACCTAAAGCAAGTCATACGGTGCTCTATTATTGTATTGAGTTCTGGTGCATTCTATCATGCTTAAATGGAAATATACACAAAATCAGTCACCTGGGAGTCCATATTGGCAAGTTTTTTCAGAAGCAGCTTTAAGCAGAGTTAAAAATAAAAAAACCTAATGAATGTAAAGAGGGAGAAAGTTTTATGTTTCGGCAGCTGAATATATCTACTATCTTATGTCATTATAGCAATAGTTCACCTAATACTAAACAATCTGTCATTTGCTCTGTTTTGGGTCTCCATTGACTTCCAGAGAATTTTCTTCTACTATGGTTAGTAGATTAAACAATGGTGAGACCAAAAACAGCCAGGTTACAAACTTTCTTCAAAATATCTTCCTTTGTGTTCTGCAGAACAAAGAAATTCATACAGGTTTGGAAGTACTTGAGGGTGGGTAAATGTTGACCGAATTTTCACTTTCGGGTTAATGTTAATTAAAGAATAAAAGAAAATCACTCTGCTCAATTGACGGGATAACTTCTTTAGCTTTAATATAGATTAATCTGTATTTATATTTATACATTATAGTATTTTGTACCCGAAAACTACTGTTAGACCATCTATAAAACAAAAGTATTGCTTTATTGCTTGTTATTTTATAACTTTCATATTATCACACAGCTCTATAATAAAGTGGGTTTCATAAAGTTGGAATCGTTAAAACTTTACAATGTATTTGAATTGTGTGACAAGACTAGAGTAATTTCCTCTAAAAAATTCTCAAAGGCTTTGCCATTACTTTTAAATATAAAATATATATAAAATATAACATATTTCTGTAATGTACTGTATATGTATATATAAAATCTCAACTAATTGTTTATAACATCACAAAATGTAAGCTATATTATCACACATATCTATATATTGGATACCAACTTCACCAGCATACTGTACATATAGTTTAGTATTCCCATGATATAGTAAATTTCAGCTGCCTGATAGTTTACATCTTTACATCTACGTCACAGATGTATGAGAAATAACCTAACACACTATAAAATGGTAGAAAATATTTTCACTGACTTTATCCATTTAGATGACAAGAATGATGCTGCCCGGGTCTGCAGGCCTTGTTTGACAGCTGTATTAAACATCTTCAGAAAAAAGGTTGGAAACTTTAATATGTGATCAAGGTTAAAAAGGCTTATTAAATTGCTCTCTACTTGCTGAAAACGTTTTGTCGTCAATAAATAACCAAGTCTAGTGGTCTCTGAAATAATTGAACTGTCACAAAACTACCGAGCGAGCTGATAGATTGTAGTTCTGTTTGAGAGCTGAAAAGCAGGACCCAGTGACAGCACAAGCTGTGTGTCACCATAAAAATCTATCCTGAGGAAAGAATACTTGAAATGTTTAGCAAAAAACAGTGTGGAATGAGCCAGCATTCATAAATCCTGCCCAATTGCAGACAGAGCTCAGAAAATTAGTAAATTCTCCTGAAGAGAACATCACAGAAGGATGGGGAAACAGGGAAAGAAAGCAGAAAGGAAAAAGGAGGAAAAGACAAACAGAGAGAATGGATATATAAATAAAACCTAAGAAGAAAACAAAGCTGTACTGATGCTCTGGAGAAAATTGAGATGACAGAAAGAAAAAAACTAGTGGCAGAGTGATCAGGAGTACAAGGAGGTATTAGAAAAAGAGAACGTGAATGTTCATTCTGGCACGAGTGTTGTGTATGATACACACATTAGAGTTAATTTATAGAGAAGCTGACTGAGGTCTGATCATTATCATTTATCCTCAATTAAGCAGCCAGCTCTCCAGAGCAAGATAAAGACAGCTGTATAAATGATTTACACAGAGAGAAGCCATAGAGCCACAGAGCAGAGCCGTCTCCTCTAGATTTAAGAGCAAAGAAGTATCGGATTTAATGGACAGTATTAACTTGATGCAAAACAGCATATCCACAGCGTATTTATGAGCGCCGACTCATGCAGGCATACACACACACACACACACACACACACTCAAACCATTTGGATGGAATGGGTGTACTGCTGTACTGTGGATAATATTGTTTATCTTTATGTAAATTTCAGTATGGATATAACAAGCTCATCAAAAGTGACAGTAAATACAATTGTGATATCACAAAAAACTATCTTCAAAAAATATTAAGCAGAACAATGGTTTTAAACACTGATAATCAGAAGAAATGTTATTTGGGTACCAAATCAACATATTACAATCATTTCTAAAAAGATCATGTGATCAACTGATCCACAGCTGCTGAAAACTCAGTTTTGACATCACAGAAATAAATTACATTTTAAAATCTATTAAAATAGAAATCCACTAATAATTTTTTTTTGACACAATAAATGTAGCCTGTGAGCATAAGAACATTTCTGAATCAAAGTGTACTGAATGTCACATTGGTAAAGAGAATAGAATTTGGCTGGTCATGTATTATTTCATTAATCTCAATCGAATCGCTCTATATAAAATAAAAGCTTTTATTAGAATACCGATTTGGCCGTGCACCTTTTATAAAAAAATTATATTTATTTATACAGATGTAAAGCAATTTTCTCGACTGCACTACATCACACAGGACTCAAGTGAGATGCACCAGCAGCTTGACCTGACACGTTCATTTCATTACACACTTTGTCCAGTAGAGGGAGCAAGACCTCATAACGGCCTTGAGAGATAACAAGATGTGGACATTACTCTGGTAACAAATATCTGTTCTGTTCTGACAGGAATTTCACTACGCATATGGAAAAGTCTAGCATTTGCATAATTTATCCTTTCAATTTATTTCATAATGAGGATCATATAAAAAAAAATCTAAAGGTCTATTTATGCACATTATTTTTTTTTTTAAGAGTATTTCTCAATCTGGTAGTCTGCAAGAAACAGTGAGCGCTAGAGAGAGAGAGAGAGGGATCCAGATTTAGAAATTTCCTGAGCAGACAGAGACACTCTGCAACGTTTCAGTCAAATTGAGCCAGTAACATAAAATTTAGCTAATCACATTGGTGAAAATTGCAAACACTATTTCAGCATATAAGAGCATTATGGCACTAGCAATTCACTTACTTACAAGCGATTAACGAGGAGCAGAACGGGGTAATTGGGAAAAGGCAGAGTGAGAGAGAATGTTTCTATGCAACTTTGTTTGCCTGCCATGTTTCTCTAATTCAAGCTAATGAGGCAGTTGGGCTGAATCTGGTGAGACAAACAGCCCATGGCCACCTCCTCTACACATTGATGCAGTTACAAAGTGCGTCTGTGAATGTGTGAACGTGCAATTATACTTGACGCTTGTTCTTTGACACATCCAGGCAACGACTGAATGGAGTTTGGTGTGTGTAATATGTTTTGCGGTCTGAAGACATGCACGATTTCTTAATATAACACTAATACTGCCGTGAACATCATGAAAGGATATAGTCACTGGTGCAAACTGCCCTCCGTACATGTGTACAGAAATGCAAACACGAAGACATGTAAATGTACAGTTCAGGTAATGTACACTGCAAAAATATCCCTAGATAAACAGCCATTAAAGCACAAGTCCGATCATTCATGCATCACCTTATAGAAACGTAATCTCCCAGAAATACAAATGCATGTCTATATCCTGGAAAAGAGCAGAAGAAAAGACAGAGGGGAGGAGAAAATCTGAACCTTCACTCCAAAAATAAAACAGATATTTAGTTTGGCACGGACTGTGTTTCGGCTTCTGATGGTAATGACATTATAAGAGCGCTACTGGACAAACCCTCATAAATAAGAACTGTGGTTTCCAGACAGATAGAATGCTGGGAAGGGCACGTTACAAACACATCCCGTCTAGAGTTGAACACAGCACTGTAACAAACGCATCCCCAAACACCTCACACAAATCACAAAAAAAAACTAACTTTTCAAAACCACTTTCCAAACGTTCATTCGGTGAATATCAAACAGGATTTTGTTATCAAGTGCTTCTTTTTCCTGACGTTTGGTAGAGGATGAGCACCTCCCTCTGGGAAAATCACATTCGTTATCCTGTGTTTTACTGGGCTAAAAATATCTACCTGCGGCTGAACTTTGCTTGGATGTTTTCTTTACATGATTTATAGCTCCCTACACTGAAGAAGATCCTTTTAAAAATGTGTACACACTGTGCCCTTGGGTGTTTGACATCAGCGCCCTTTTTTTTTTAATCTAGAGTAGGCCTATGCCTTCAGTTAAACTATTTAGTAAATTATAAAGGATGTAATGTGCCTTTCAATTAGTTTATTCTCATATGCTAACGCAAAAGACCAGCTCTGCAAATGTAAACACCATTTAAATGTATTGACTAGGGTGGTGCAATATACCAGTATTGATAAAATTAAACCCTGATATCATGCTAATATTGCTATGATAAATGGTCTTGTTCTGTTATCTGGCCAACAGTAAATGGGAATACTGCACCTAGTTGCAAAACAACCATAAAAAAGACAGCAATCGTGTGTAGATAGTGCTGCTGTACAAAAATCATGTCAGAAGAGATGCCAGCCAAAAGTGAGACACACTCCCTGCACACGAGGACATTAGACACCACACACTTGCCATGTGCCTGAAAAATGTTTAGCCATAAAGCCAATTCAAAGGCCGCCCAAACAGAATAAAAACTAGCCTAATTTTCCCTGTTTAATCCAATCACAGTTGACAGCTGCGAGAGTTCCAAATGTGCCATCTTTTCTTCAGTTGTTATTTCTCCTTTAGGTTGCCAGGTATTCATTCCAAGTATCAGTGCACATTTGTCACAATGGATGCATTTTAAAAAAAAAAAGTTTTATTATGAAAGTAGCCCAAAAAAACTCAGGAAAACCACAACCCTGGCAACACTGCTTGCAGGAAGTATGATTTTGTATGCTCTTGTTATGGTAACAAAGTCTCTTTCCAACTCCCAGCTCTAATATTTTTATTGTGATTCATTTTTATTTTTCAGAAGGAAAAAAAAAATTCTACAGATGAAGTAGCAATATAGATAATAAGATAATAATTAACAACATATTTTATGTATTTTGTGATGATATTATTATAATTGATTATTTTGGCCACAGTAATTGTGTAGTGAAAATCAGGTTCCATGACATGCCGCTGTGTGCATACAGTATACAAGCCAATGTGTTTTTTACCTTTAAGTATTTGACTAGTTTTTGGATCTGCCAGAATTCAGAGGGTAGGTCGGTGGGGATCTCGGCACGTCTTTCTGGCTGTTCCTCATCTTCCTCATCCTCCGATGAACTCTCACTGAAATCGTCATCTCCTCCTGGGCTTTTACTGCGCATACACAAACATATGCATCTATTAGACATATTAATATTCAATCTGGCCCACAATTTTATGTCTTTCAAACACAAACTGGGAGAATCACTCTCCCACAGAATTTTCTCAGAGTAGAAACGAGAACCATCCATACCTAACAGGACATTATAGAAAAAGCCCTTTCTATAATAAATAGAGCTTAATACATCAAATTGGAGGAGAGTTGGAGCAGGTGCAAGCCAAACCACACAGCACAATCTCTCAAAGCTCTGGTAAAATCTCTGTGAATCCAATGTGGAATGAATTACTGCTCTCTGAAAGGCCTTCATGCTCAAACCCTTAGACACGACGGCCATCAAACTCAGGGGTGTATTTGAAGTGTCATCTTAAGCCATGGCATCAAATTAAACGGCAGGGGATGGAGAGAACAGAGACAGAGCAACAGAGAGAGAGGAAGACTGGAGTGGTCATCAGTGCGTTTCTGAACTCTTTCATCGCAAGCTTATACAAGCACGCACAAACGCAGATGGCCGTTAAAGCGGATCAGGCTTCTGAAATGAATGTATCGCCAAACGAGTCATGAAACCCGGTACACACGGAGAAGAGCCCAGAGGGACTCAGATATGTTTTCCATGGGATAACAGCAACGGACTCATCTCTTTGTAATACCCGCCATGAAAATAACCAAATTGGTGTTAGTCACTTACTGGAAGTAAAATGTGTGTAACGCAATGCAAAAGACTGGAAGTGTGCTGGCTTAGTGTGATATCTTATGCATTACATTACTGATGAACCCACAAAATGCAAATTAATGCAAAATGAACACACAAACCATCTTTAGAAAGCTACATTTAAAACGTTTCTATTAGCAGTAGGATTTGGGGAAAGAGAGGCTACACCCCGAGCTCTTTACAGACAGGACTGTGTATTCTGGCAGTAGACATTATGGGGACAGCTGGAGTTTTCACTCACCATCGCCAAACAGACAGAGAGGAGTCAGGAGAAGGAACAGGGTTATCAGCAGCTCAGGCACAGGCCGGTTATTACAGACCGCTACTCCCAGTAGCACCAAAGGACCGTTCTATGTGCACACCAACCTGAACGGCTGCTTCATCCGTGTCTTATTAAAGGCTATAAAAATGAATACTTATCCACAGCTGAAATAATTTGCCCTGAAAGTGAGTCTTTATTTCCAATTCAGTGATTGGATACGTTTTTTATGTTTGGCCGGGAGAATAAAGGGTTATTCAATTATGCGTGTTCCTGGGAGAGGGTTTTTCTGATCCTGTTTCAATGCTTAGGTTTTTACCTCAGAGAAAATAGCATTTGTACAATGAAAAGGCAATTTTTGTGGACTGAGATTATGGTGGCATACATGTTGTGAGAAGATTGGCAGCCTGGCAAAGACGATCCAGAAATAATAGCCTTTTTTCTGTTCTCGGATGTGGGTGACTTTGTGCCATTTTCCAAGATTTTCTTGCTTTCCCTGCTCCTTCTAGACTTCTCCTCTACCCCACTGGAAAAGAACAAAATCAGATATTTAACATGTTTTCATATTTGAAAAAGTCACCATGAAATCAAAATCACATTTTTTTTGTTTACACTTTATGATGATAGTTCACTTTAGACATTGTACTAACTGTAAGTAACACTGTAACAACTGTACTTCAACTACGTGTCAACCAGGGATGCAACGGTACAGTGAGCCCACAGTTCGGTTTGTATCACGGTTTTCTGGCAAAAGTAACGGTCCGTTTTCTATACATCACTATTACTGTACAGTACTGTATGTGAGCTCTAACATAGTGGAAGGTCATTTGCCCTTTCTATTTCAAGTTATTAAGGTACAGAGACAATATTAAATTTAAAAAAGGTACAGATTAAGGCAAAACACCACAATTACTTTTTTTAAAAGAACACTTAAGTTATTTTTGCCCTCTTTCAAAAACGGACAATTTAAAAAGTGCAGTATAAAGTGAAATATAAACATGAACATTATTCAAATAAATATTGACAGCAACAAAAAAAGGCTAGTATATTTCAGCTTCGATGTTACTCACGTCGTAAAGTGCTGGAATAACGTTAACCTATGCAGCCTGTGCCAGAAACAGAATTGATTCGTTCGTCTCTCGAGACTTCGTTTTTTTTGAGTCGCTCGTTCATCAGGTGACAGCCCCATAAGCTTAACCTATGCAGCCTGAGCCGTGCGCGACTGAACGAATCATTCCCACGAGACGAATGAGCGAATCGTTCAAGAACGACCCATCACTAGTCTTGAAAAGTTCTGACCATCGCCTGATTGTCTATGCGCTTAATACACAGATAACGCCCTTTTTAATTAAAATGAAAGTTTAATGCCTCAAATAGGCTCCCGAAATATCGCGGTTCACGTGGGTGTACTGAACCGAACAGCGCGAACCGAACGGTTCGATAAACAACCGAAAACCGTTGCATCCCTAGTGCTAACTAATTCTCATTACTAACTTTAACTCTCAGAGTGGACTGTTGGGGTACACTGTGAAAAATTACTTTGGGGGGTGTTAAAAATAACCCATGAAAACTATAAAAACTTATATATTTTACGCCACTACATTAGTTAGCAAGTAAAATATATAATAATGGGTCAATTCTACCTACACTACCTATTTGTTTACAGAAATATCTGCAACACTTAAGGATTAAGTAATATATACCCCAAAATATTAGCTGTGGCACAAAACTGTATGCTGCAAACACTGTTTGCTAATTATCAAGGAGAACTACTGTTTATACAGTATGTGAATAAGGGCCAATAATCATATCATATTAAGTGCATCTACAGTAGGTCATTATATAAATTGGATCAAACCACTCAATTCACATTGATCTGTTTTCACAAGGATCTTTTTATGAATTTTAAATGTAGTTTTGAGTGAATACACTTTATTTAAAATAACTGTAATAATATATAAATATATTTTCATGTTTTGATGAACAAAAGGGTTCTTATTTTGGAAAAAACATGAGAGTGAATAAATGATGACTGTTTATCTTCAGATGTATATCATGGCCCACTTTTATTAAAGACACATTGACAATGTAATTTTACAAAAACAAAACAAAACAAAACCTTTATTGGAACATGTTAATATGTTTAGACTAATGTTAAAAAACAAACTAATTATATTCTTCATGTTTTTCTTTCTAACAGGAGAATGAACTTGAGGGCCACGCAAACCAAATAATGAAGGTGTTGGTGATGCATGATCTATCTCACAGCTGAGGAGGACCCAGTCTCACATTTCTAGTGTTGTAACTATTCAAGTCACAAATTACATTAATTACAGTTTCTTATTGAAAAATTACAGTTTTCTAAATAAAAAGAATTTAAGAATGTTGTTTTTTGGTGCATATTCTGATATGCATGAAGAGATATTTTTTTATTGGGAAACTTTTAAGAGGTTTTATGTAAAATGAGTTTATGAAATTGTATTTCATTTGAAACTGATTGTATGTTCTTTTTGTACATACATTTTAAAGATAAATAAGAAATAAGAAAACGTTAGAGTAAATAATGTGTAATTATTCCTATTGGATAATTATTATAAATATTAATTCTGTAAATTAACTGTTGCCTACTAAAATATAGTTAAAATTACTCAGTTTTAATGGGTAATTAATTGTGTAATGTATTAAAAAATATTAGGTAGACTTTACCTTTCTAGTTTGTCATAGCTGTTAAATGTAGGTATTTCTTTACCCAAATATAAGGGATATAATCTACTCACACAAACTGTGTGAGTGCAAGTAGTTAGTTTTATTGAGTAGATTCTATAGGTTGTTTTTTTACAGTGTAGGTTTAGGGTTAGTAGAATAAGTTGAGATATACTTGCATAGTTTCTCATAGTCAGTATGTGGTGGACCCATCCAAATAAATTGTTAGAAGTTATTAAGCAAACAGTCTACTTAATACTCCAATGACTGCTAGTTGACATGTAGTTGCAAAATTACTACAAAAGCTACTGTTTGTAGAAAGTCAAAGGCCTTTTTTTCAATTAAATAATAAAAATGTATTTAAAAGTAAAAACTGTCATAACTGTTGAAATTGTCTCACATTAAATGACAACAGTAATTAGTCAAATAAATACATAATCAATTTTTAGGTGCAAAACAAGTCCCAGCAAGTCCCAGCATACATTTTATTTTCACTTTTTGAGAAAACAGTTTTAAGTAAAAAAAAAAAAGTCTAAATGCTGCTTTTTTTATTTAAATTATTGAAAGTTTTTTCGTGGTTCAACAAAGTCAGGTAACTTGTTATGATGTTCTATAATTTTGCATATGCTTTGTATGTCTAGTCTGATATTTTATTAGCACCACACAAATATCACCTATGACTATGTAGATGTTCCTTATACAGTGTATTAAAAAGCTACTTTAATTTGCACTATCCTTTCATTAAAAAAACTTTCAGGTAATATGTTTGTTTCAGTCTTCTGTACTGTAGCACTATCAAGTGTGTCAAGTTCTGTTACATCTTACAAAGAAAGCTTACATCATTAGAATGCAAGTTTGTTTCTGGCAGAACAGCGTAAATTTTCACATCTGGGAAATTCTTATTTCTCCAAAACAAAGGATTATTGTTTTGGAAATCCTAGATGACTGGTCCGAGGAGGTATACCAGTAACAAGCGTTAAAATAGCCAAAGGCCTGATTTGTCTGCTGGATCAATTCAAAGGAAGAGAACACATGCCTGAGTGATCAAGTCTGGCTTTATCAGCTGACTGTCACTATGGATAGCTATGCCATGACTTCACCAACTGGCGCTCACAAGAGAACAGCCACTAATGCATTAGATATATAACCAAGTCTGGCTCACTGTTGAACTGTGCATCTATCCAGTATATAGACAAACAGTATATACAATGCATGTAGCACTCCAGAAAACATTAGTGTCAGTGATGTTCATGGCATCTTTTTTGAGAGTCCACTGGGATTATCACTTACTCATAAGACGACGTAAGGCCGAGGTTCTTCCATTTCAAAGATGGTTCTAATTTCTTCTTCCTATCGCCCGGCTTGTTCCGCACAAGCTGTTGTCTCGCCTTCTCAGGCACATTCTTTTCCTCATGGTCGTAAGACTTCAGGGTTTGGCCTGTTTCCTCAACATCAACCGTTTCCACATGTAAGATCTTTTTAGCGGATGGCACGTCTTGAATGGCAGAGTCCTGCAGAAAAGAATGAATAAAACAGAAACAAGATAGTTAAGAAAAGGACATGTCTCAATTTGCACCAAACACACTAACTTTGGTAGTTCTATTTTTCAAGTATTCTTCACAAATGCAGCGTTATTTTCCATTTTACATCTGACATATTGCCTCTTTATTGGGGAGGCACATCACACACTCATCTTCGAGCTAGTGCAGACTTTTCATTCTGAAAAAGAGACGTATAAAAACTTAATCCCGCTTATGAATTTGTATCCCTGAACATTTATATAATACAGCCTTTCTCCACAGTCTACTGCCAAAAAAACAATCCTGCCTTTGAGTTATGAGAATAATTGAAAAAATAGAAACGTATTTCCAAAACTTCTTCTGTTAATTGCCTATACAATATGAGAGGTTTATTGTTTCTGCGCATTCTTGAACTGCAGCTGGAAATCTGGCACACAGTCAGTTGAGTCTTTGTGGCAAAGTAACGCAACAATGATTCTGGAAATTAAAAGAGACTCTTTCTTTCTCTCTCCTACTTCTTTATTAATTTCATGAGAAGCTCAACGGGAGACACATGAATGGTTAAGAGGCAGGAAAGATTTAAGTCACAGGCACCTGCCATCCGCCCCTTCATTGGTTCCATCTTTTTAGAGAGATGTAGCAAGAAAACCTAACAGAAAGTGCAAGAGGAAGAAAGAACAGTATGGGAGAAGAAGAGTTCAGAAAGAGTACACAAGGGAAAAAGCTTTTAATATGGCACAAGGGACTCTGTGTAGATCCAGCTGGGCTAAGCACACTTTATGCCTTTCATGAGCTTGTCTGGCCTATAGATGGCCAAAGTTAAGAAGAGCCAAAGTTATATCCATTTCCTTATACCACTCCACCCACCTCTAATATTATAATTGAAGTAATAAACCTGCAAAAACCCTGTCCAAGACTAAGTAGGGAGAGTGAACTCTCTCTTCAGTATGGCATCCCAAACGGAAGCCTGAATATCAAGAGAAAACCTTGAAAAGTGTCCAATAAACTTAAAACTACTACAACATCTAACTATAAAAGAAAGAAAGACAAAGAAAGAAATCTTACTAACTGACCCCAAACATTTGGGGTATTCTTAACAATACAGTCAAAGGTATTTCTAGGTAATTCTTTCACTTTGGTTGTCATTTTGTATATGTTTTTTTTTATTGCATTGCATTACAGTATGTTACTGATTTTCAAAGAACACACAGAATTCTGCATTAGAATTTGTGGTTTTAAGGTTTCTTTCAAGGCAGCATAAATAAGTCACCTTTTGAAGTAACCTTGTGTCTATGATGCAATGAAATACTACCTTCTTCAGAGGAAGCTTACTAGGTTTTGGAACAGAGCGACAGTCTTCCTGTCAAAATCTGACAAAGCAGTAGAGTATGATATCTTTTCCCTGATGAATGTCACCTTCTGCTCAGCCCTGGCTGTGCACGTTAGATTAAAAGTGTCTGATCTGATAAAAGTATAAAAACGCATCGGTTCCTCACGCAGCTGATATGTTAGGAGATACAGCCTGTTGTCTTTGGCTGAGATCTGGTGTGTGCTGAGGGTTTCTGGGCTGAATAATCACGGCCCGGTGCTTGACTGATGGCTGAAGGACCAGAGCGTGTCTGAGACTTATTACAGCAAACTGCAGGCTGCAATCCAGAGTCTATTCTCTGCTGAACTTTTCACGTTACAAGAGTCCCATAGTGCGAGCAAAAAGCATTATCTGCACTCAAATCAACATGCGCCCTAAAGTAACGGGTTCGTTTTAGGTGGATAAACGTGTATTTGTAGAAGGTGATGAGAGTCTTGAGCAAAAACGAGAACTCTCATATGTAGGCTTGCAGAAATGTGTTCGGATGCCGTTAGAAAAGCAAACTCACGAAATCTAGCAAACAAGGAACCAATGCAAAATATGGAGAACAAAGAGGGGTTTGATTTGTGTCTAAGCAGACTACTTTTATGGCTCTCTCTTTACGGTCTCTGTCCATCACCCGTCAGCTGCTAGCGCTCATGGTTGAGATCCCGCCCGCTGGCATAATAAAACATGAAAGTCTGGTGGGCATTTTTATACACGCAAACGCTCGCACGCTGAACCGCCCGCCTGGCATCATCGCTGCAAAGAATAATAAAGTCTTTCTCCTCGCTGCCACCAATAATCGAACTCAACCTGCTAGCACATATCCAGCCTTGTTCAAAAACCAAACACTAAAACCGCACTGAGAATATTCACCTCATTCTTTTTCTTTTCTTTTTTTTTTCTCGGCAATACATATTGTTTCAAAGCAGCTTTGCAGAAAATAGTGCTTTAATACCCCCAGTGAGCAAGCCAAAGGCAACATGGCAAGCAAAAAAACATTCTAGAATATCACACCAGAAGTGCACCATCTGTTCAGTAGGTTAACCGTAGTCAGAATGAACTTTGAAGTGGCATTTCCGGTCTCGTTAAGAACGCTAATTTCCAAAAATATATATTGGCAACTATATTCAGACACCTTTCAGCAACAGCAAGTATGACTGTAACGGTTACGCACCAAATAAACAGCCTGGCGTGATTTAAACAAGTAGGACATATTCCTTTATCAACATCCTTTGTTGTTTGTGAAATAACATTCCTATTATTCAATCATTGCTTTATGATTTTACAGCGTTAGTGATTTGATTGGTTGCTGAGGATGTTGTTCTAGGACCTACAAAGGATGTTGATCCAGAAGGCAAGTATAGCATATAGCTCGACTTCAGCTTTTTCTCATAAAGCTTTAGAATGATAGCGCACTTAGACTGAACATTCATCAGAGGCAAGAGTTATGGAAGGTGAGCAGAGCTACTGAGCACAGACTCATGGGAACTGTTCCTCAAGTAAGGAAGATGAAGCCTGTCCTGGACCTGACAGAGTTTAACTTGGACATCTCTGCTGAGAGTAAAGGTAAAATTCTGCAGCAGGCTTAGTTTGTGTCTGAAAACTGGCACTGAACGCAGAATGAATAGATGAAAGGAACATTTTATACTTTTTGTCCTCAAGGTAACTGACGGGAGCACCAGACAGAGGGTTTTTTACACCGGCAGAGTAGCGCTAGACAATAACCATTACTATATGGTAGAGCAGTAATCTTTCTGTCTGCCTTCACTTTCCATCTGCAAACTATATCGCCGAGAGATAACATCACCATCATTTAGCAACGAACATAAAGAGAAATCTGTCTCGATGATGGAGTTTCCGTTTATATTGCTCAAGGACAGAATTATGTCGGTTATAAAACCGCCAACGGTCGGCATAAAACATTAGCGTGGATCTAAAGACTTTGTTTTAAGAAAAGAAAAGTACAAGTTGGAGGAAATCTTTTGTCTGCATCAACAAAAAGGCATTTAGTGAACTGTGCTACCGACGAAGCTGAAGACAGATCTGGACAACATTGAGTCAGCCCAAAAAACACATACACGCACACACGTGAAAAGAAAAAGACGATGTATATTTAAAAATTATTTTTGATATAATTCTTTCCTGTTAATTCTCGTGTAGAAGGGACTAAATATTTGGTGCGGTAAAGCAAAACATTTTTCCAACAAATACATTACAGTATGTCGGTGATGAGAGATAGGATATCATATCTCAAACAATAAACACACTTTTCACCACATCTTGAGGCCATTATCGGAGACCCAATTTGTTAATTTATCTTTTACTTAATTCGGAGGGGTCTGACTAACTGGCCTGTTCTCACATTCTTTCACACTGTGGTGATGTGAAAAATAGCAGAGTGACAAGAGAAGAGAACTCCCTCGCTCTCCAGCTCAGTCTCTTAATCTGTCTCTCTCTTAGGTTATTGTGACAAGCAGACACTCTGCGCACAGAGAGAAGTGTAGACATTAGGTTGTCCCCTCTTTCCCTTTGCTCTCTTCTCCTCAGCTGTGATTAATCTAAGGCTGCATACCTCACACCACAGGATGAGGAGCGAGCAAGAGCGCACCGCTGCCAGTTGAAGGACAGCTTTGCTGTTTGTGCGTCTGTGTTTGAAGTATTGGCCTCTTTCCTTAAGTCTGTTTGCAAATATTTAGAATTCTAAATGAATAACTGAATCAGTAGCCTACATGTTTAATATGTGTTCTTTTTCAGTTGTTATGAGCGTTATTATTTTGCATTTTTGTCTTTATTAGAGAAATTAGTACAAATAAGACAGGATGAGAGAGAGGAGATCAGTATCAGACCTTAGGACAGGTACTACAACTTTAACTATAGTAAAATACATTTTGGTAAGATTTTCTAATGTTTTTTGAAAATCTCTTTTGCTGCATTTATTTGATGAGAAATCCAATTAAAAACAAACAATATCACTATTTTCATTTGGGGAAAAATAAGTATATCCAACTTTACCAGTATACATACGTACAGTCTATATACATACACTACATAGCAAACCCGATTATTTTTATTATTGCATTTTAAACTATTATTATGCAGACTTAATCTATTAAACAAACTATTAAGGCATCAAATAAAAAAATTATAAACATTAATATTGTTATTTTCTGTAAAGGTGCTTTGAAAGAATGTGTCTTGTGAAAAGCGCTATATAAATAAAATCGACTTGACTTGAAAATAGAATTTCTTTCTGCTCTTCCTCAATCTTCTCTTTGATGTTACATGTTCTTCCAGAAATCATTTTAATATGCTGATCTGGAGGTCAAGAACCATTTGTTATTACAATTAATGTTGAAAACAGTGCTGAAATGATTCCTTGATTAATATTACGTTTAAAATCATAAATGTCTTTACTGTCAAGTTTGATCAATTTAATAAATTCTTACCAGATAAAAAAAAAAAATCATATTAAAAACAAATCTTACAGACACCGAACCTTTGAAATGTAGTATACCTTAACATAATCTATTTTGGACTTGCAGTATCCTGGTAGCTTGCACCCATCCATAACATATTTTTAAAAATAAGAAATTTAACACAACATTCTTCTAGCGGCTATACAACACTCCACTAATGGCAGACTTCTACTTGGCTGCATATGTCTGTCAAGAGCATGGCATACTCGTGTGATGATGTCATCTGGCTCTGATGCCAGAAATCTCAGGCTATCCAGACCACTGCTATTGAGCTCCAAGCTTTTTCAATACTCACAAAACATACCAGCTTTTTTTTTTAAATACTTTTAGATGAAGAAACCATCTAGCATCTCAGATGTGCAATGAATGAGTACTAATGTCTTTTTTTAAACTTTAGTAGATGGATTATATAGGTTTGTCACAATTGTGTTGTCAGATTTTGGATGATTAGTGCATAACCTGCCCAGAGCAGGGTTAGGATATCCAAAGCCCTGTGGTGTGCAGCATACACTATAATAAAACCACTGTCATCTGGAGCATTTTAAGGCCAAATGCAGTGGAAGAGGATGACTCTGCCAATCAATGGTATGAAACCAACAAAGCAAACGAGGCATGAGTAATATATGCTGAAAGAGATAAAACTGCTGTATTTCTGTGGTGTTAAGCAATACCTGTTCATTAGCAGCCGCAGCAAAATGGGGAGACAAGTCCTTTAGCATAGTAATAATGTCTTTGTAGAGTATGCTTTTTTTCATATAGTAGTCTACACCTTCTTCTCCACGGATACTCTGGAAAATGAAATCATATTGTAAGTTTAAACACTGATTGACAAAATTCCCAATGGTGTACCAGTACTGTATTTCTGGCTGAGATTTAAGTCGGGTTGCAATAGATATCTCAATCATAACGTCATATTTGAAACAGACAAGTGAAAGAGCAAGAGAAAAGGTTCAACACTCACTCAAGTAACATAAAACGTCTATCAGCTCAGCACAAAATCACAGACGTAAATGTACTTTCAACTTTTAATCTCTGAGGTTTAGGGGTGAATTGTTCTGATTAAATATCTAATCTATACAATTAGCATCACTGTCATTCGCAGTAGATTGAAACTGACCTCAAACGTACAATGAACAGGTGAGTGTCAAAAAGCATTGAACAGAACACAGACGAGGACAAGAGACTCCAAAAACTACAGACATTTAGAGAGAGGTGGAGGGGGAGAGAAATTAGATCGAAGAGAGAAACAAGAAAGAAAGATAAAAATAGACAGATATGTACTTGATTAAGCGGCACTCTGAACGAAAATATAATGTGATGTGTGAAATGCTGCTTTTGATTAATTGCACTCATATTTTGTTCTACGGGGCGGCTCGAAACACTGAACACAGCAAGAGAAGCAGATCTGGAACTGAATCATATAACTGTCATGTCTAAACTTTTCAGTTTCACTTACCTCATGTTTTGGAAAAGCGTCTGTATACCAAACCTTTCAAACACATTAAGAGCACATTGTGTATGATCAAATTGTCTACCAAACTTTGCTCTCTCGACAGCCTGACACATTTCAGATTCAGAAAACTCATTGCAACATTCCGATGGGATGCATTAATTTCCATCTGCTAGGTGCTCAGGCTTGTTGGGATATAGATTAGATTGTTTAGATTATCAGCCTCCTCTGTATTGGTTTTATGATAAAAATACAATACATAATCAACTGAGAGAATGTCCATACTTCTGAAACTAATTACTTATGGCAGATGATACGTTACTGAATTCAATCTTTTTTGACACGAATGAAGCGAAACTGTGTTTTGCTTTGACATATGAGAGAATTGTGTTCCTAGAGCAATCTAAAACCAACATACCCAATGACTGTTATTACTTTCTTGACAGTTTTCTCACCTCATCGAAAAAAACTCCACTCGTACTGCAAGTGATGAACAGCGCGGACTCTGTGTCACAGGTCTCAATTATAAGGGAGCAGATCTCTCCATCCATCTGCTTCCACGGTGGAGAACGACAACCATTGGAGAAAATGTAATCTGCGGAGGCAAGATTTATGCTTTAGAGATTTGTATATTCTGTTACATGTATATTGTGTCAAAAGTTAAATTAGTGCACCGTTGTCACCTCTCGACAGTAAATATTTGCAATAAACTTCAGTTTTGGAAAATTCATACAGTTTTGGCTCCATCGGGGCAGATGGACACTCTTTCCCAGTAGCCCTGCCAGTGAGGAAGACTGATTGTTCCTCAGGACTGAGCTGCAGCAGACATAAGCCCAAGATAAATCACCCTCGCTAAACACCCCCGCCGATACTCCACATGCTTCAAACTGCCCTGTGCATCCTCACAGTGCCCCCCCTTTTATTTGCATAGAAGCTTCCAATTTTTACTCGGTATATGGGGACACATTTTTCAAAAGAAGCCACATCCATCATTCAAAATTTGCAGGCCGCACTCCTCTTTCCAAAAAAACGGTTGATTGTTATGGCACAGCAAATCTGCCCGTTCTCCTCAGGAGAAAGGAGGAATTGATGAATCTCTTTGTAAACTGAAATCTGACATATGTAATGGTTTCCATGTTGCAGAGACTTGAATACAGACATGTTATATTTAAAGGATATCCAAAATTGCCTCTAATGGTGATGGCTTGAAGAGTGTGAGGCAGAGAGAAAAGCTTTTTTGACATTTAAGAGTGTTAATCATAAGCCAATAAGCACTAAAATGATCAGAAGTATTACATTTTGTGAGTTTCTTATAGGAAAACTACTCTGGAAAACGCAGTCCAAAAAAATTTACAGGCGGAAAAAAAAAAAAAGTCTATTGAATATTGTAAACATTATACTAATGCAAACCACAACAAAACAAACTGTTTTATGTTGTTCAATGTGGCGAGTCTGTTAAAAACCTGCTTTCAACTTCATGGAAAATTCACAGTTGCACTGCTAGGGCTGGGCGATATATATCGTACGTCCGATATATTATGCGCATCTCATCAGTAAAGCCGGTTCTTTGATTAGCGCTAAATCTCCGTCACCTGTATTTAGAAGGAACGCTAGCTTATACACAGAGCCGTAGATCTATAATCGCCCAGCCCGTGATTCCTAGTGAAATTTCTGGATTTTGCCTGGGATAATTTGCCAAAACAGGGCAGAGATCCCTTAATGTGTTGTCCCATTTACATTAAAATATTTTAACATAATGTTTTTTATATTTATAGTTTTCTGGTACTTTTTTTAGAAAATAATCAATCTGTTTAACTGAATATAGTTCAGTCTCACCACTGAAAGTCTGCTTTGTGTTCTTCTTTGATTACCTCAACATTTTCACACTGTTAGTCTTCATAATCATTAACAGAATCCTCTAAAGCCTTGAGAAATACCGTTTGCTGAACTCAGATATCAGTTGGTTTTGATTTCATTTATGGCAGGCTGTTCGTTTTACTTCAGCATGGATGTCAGCCCCGCGCACCTGCATGAGGTTCGACTCTGAAAGCGGGACTGTGAGCATTTCACTGGGGCCACCTGTCACCTCAGTTGTCTCTACAGATCCATCTTTTGAGTTATCTGACACCAGCCTCTCTTGATTCAATTTCTCGCTGGCCTGCGGGAACTGTGATGGTTCAGTGGCCACATTTAACTCAGCAGCCGTTCCTCCTGTCGCAGTTCTGCACATCATCACTAACAGCCACATTAGTGGTGTTCATCTCGTTTTTGTTAGAGTAGGTCTACCTAATGTGTTCGGAATTGAAACACACCAAAAAATGTATTTACTTTGAACTACTAAAATAAACAAAAAGTACAAAAAGTTGTGCAAATGATCTTTAATTGGAAAGAAAAATGACTATCAGATAAAAGTCTTGTTTCTGAAACAGAAAACATAAAATGGAAAACATAAAAAAATAAAAATAATAATATATATATATGTTGTAATGAAAAAGTGTAAAAAAAAGAAAAAGTCTAATTTTAAACGACAATAATATTTTAATTACCCACTTGGAAGATCTTTTTTCTCATTTTAAGCATAGGCAATTGATTTATCTGATTTATATGAAATCGTAATATCTTATGGAATTTAAATTTTCAAAAATGTTTACTGTAGAAATTGGTTCTGGATTTTACAAGGCATCAGTCAAGCAATTGCAGCTATGTCTGACAGTCGCATGTGTGAAGTTGTCTCCATTTTTCCCAATGACTAAATTACTGTACAACTTTAGTCCAATTGAACAACTCTCATTCATGCCGGAAAACTATAATCACTCGCTTCCAGCATCAACTCAGAGAGAGAAAGTGCGAGTGAGGGAGAAATGTCTTGAGAGAAACAAGATTAATCAGATTGAGGGTGAAAATAAGTCTGGAAGTGAGTGAGTGACAGAAAGAGATAAAGTGAGCAGAAGTGATGGAGAGGGGGGAAAGTGAGGATAATGCAAACCTGATGTGTAGCTCACAGACTTCAGCACACGGCCTTCTCCTGTTCCATAAAATCTCTTCAACAGATCTACCTCTGTATTAACAGCTACTGGGTTTAGCCTGCCCTCTCTGGGCAAAAACACACACACAACACAGAACAATAGATCAGCTCATTAACCAGTAACAGTGATATAATTATGAACGCACGCGCAACTTCAAAGTAAAAACATTACTTGTCAAATGCTGTAGATTTAGTAGTATTTATTTTGTATCTTCACTGTAAACATATTAAAGCATGGCTAACTATTAGGGCAGTGTAATTATATGTATACAGAAAGAGTGATTACCCGGTGATCGGTTTGACAGCAATACTTAACAGCTTCTCGTCCAGTCGATGCAGGATATTGAATAGCTTGTCTTCGTGTGTTGTGGGAGAGATGGGCCCAAAGATCTTCTTTATTGGCTCCCTGTTACCTGTTGGCCATTAACACATATTATTCACACCTGCTTGCCTTACAAAAACACTTCAACTAATCTTAGTTTTTTTCCCCTTAGCCCCATTGCACTCCAAGACTCTTGGAACCAGGGCGATACAGTAGGTGTCAGTATAAAAAACACGGGTACTATTGGGACAAATAAGAGCCCACTAAACATTAACAAAAGTTTATCTACTTTACATTTAAATTTTAGCCAAACAGATGGAAAATTTGCTTTAAGAACTGTGGTGTAAATGCCAAAGACCACTAAGGAAAATGCTTCTATTTTACAATTACTTTAAACTGAAAATAACATGAATTTCATACTGTCTTCGTATTGACAGCAGCAAGCTCCACAAGTTTATGTAAAGCTTGATGATCATGTTTTCTAGCCTGATCCAAGATTGCAGTAGTCCCTCACTGCAGAACAAAGATCCACAGGGCTGCTTTGGATCCACATCTAAGGTAGGTTTAGTTGTGGAGATGGGTGGGTTTAGGAATCGGGGGGTGGAGACGGGCAGGTTTAGGTATATGTATTTGGGAGGAGTTGGATTTGAGTCCAACCTCACCCCCTGGATCTTGTGTTCTGCAGTGTGGACGTTCTCTACGAATGACACCAAGATTATCTTGTGCCTCAGTGAAAGAACATTTGACTGACTGTTTAATAGGTGACATGGTCAAAGAAACAAATGTTATTTGATTTGGTCTTATAAATAGTGCAGAATCTTACTTTACAGTATGTTGTTAGCTCAAGGTTTATATTAAAAAAAAATCATAATTGAATGCAAGGACTGGAATAATGAAGTATGCAAAGATGTTAATATTAAGGCTGTCAAACAATTAATCGTGATTTATCACATCCAAAATAAAAGTACATAATATATGTGTGGCTGCTGTGTATCTTTATATAAGTACGTGCATTATGAATGTTATATTTTTAATTTAAATATATACTGTAATCTAAATTATAAAAATATATACAGTACATGTACATATTGTCAAAACACATACTGTATGAGTGTGTATAAATATACACAGTACACACATACACATAATGTACACAAAAACTTATATGCGATCAATCATTTGACAGCAATAATATTAACACATGTGCAAAAATATTAACAGCACTAGTTAATATTTCTAATGACTACAAGAAATAAGGAATAACCGTGTTGTTCAACAAGTTATCTCTCACAAATTACTCAGTACTTAAAGTAATACTGAATGTTCTGCATGAAGCTCACCTTCCAAACAGGCCTGGATCTCCTTCATCTTTTTATCTTTGCTTAGTTGCAAAAGGTTAGAGAGATGGTGAAATGAGTGCACTGTGATGTCAGGTAGACTCAGCTGGAGAAGCGGACTTCCGTTATCATCACATTCCAGGGACACAGCTAATTCTCCTCTGAAAAAGAGAAAGAGCAATTAACCTTTCTCCAAAGCCTAATCAACCGCACATCTAACAATCTAAGTTACAGTTGTTGGTATTACTTGGTGTCATATATATCTGATGTGAAATCAGCCGCTTCTAGAGATGTTTTCCATCGTAAAGGCTCCATGAATTGAATCCTGGCCTCTTGCGGGTATCTGTCGTCGAAGTCTTCCGTGAAGCGCAGGATTTCGGTCAGTATGTCATTATTCAGAGGGCTGTTCTCGAGTTTATCTGCATCAGAACTCCACTGAATTGCCCTGGATATCGTCTCTCCCATGACGGACAACGGATAGCCTTAACCTAAAACTGAGTTAGCTAGCATTAAAGGGAAAGAAAACACAAGAACAAAAGTAACGTACATTAATGCATGCATTAAAATATTGTTCCACACACATGTAATGGATCATTATCATGATTTAACTTTAAAAACGTAATATTTGTTACCCTCTGGAAAGTGTCGATTATAAAACGCTTTATTAGGCTACTTACCAACAAACGTGACTAAACAAGTAACTATGTACAAAGTTTCAATCCGTTTCCCTCCTCCTTCGCTGTCTTGCTAACTATTCTGCGTTCCCTTTAGTTACTAAACAAACACAAACGAACTACGAGCCGGCCTGGCTTCTGTTGCTAAGATACTGCCAAACAACAAGGGGCAGAGAGGGTCAAAAAAAGAAGTGCAGGCAACACTTTCAGCCCTTAGCAACTTTTTCTTTCAATAGTATATAGCAACATATTTAGCTATATATATATTTTTATGTTTGGCCACTTTTTGTAACTGTTGTTGAGTGACTGAAACGATGAAAAAGCACATATTTTTGTATCTAAATTACACAAAAAGAGGAAAGCAATGATGCCTAGCAGAACACACATTACAAGGATTAAGATACCTGCTTTTTGCATTTGTTATATAATAATAATAATATAATAATAAATTCATTTATGATACATCTTGTAAGTTTACCTGCATTTGTTCATCAGGTTCATCTAGAAAAATGAAAATGGTACTTTTCCAAGACGTGTGTTATCAATTGCAAACCATAAACACAAAATACAATGCATCATTTAAAATGCAGGTAAAAGAAAAAAAAAAAAAAGAAAGATCAAAATGCAGAATTCCTTCATATTAACCTAGGCTAGTAGATTATGCCCTACTTTTACAAACTCTTCTTAGAGTGTAGCATTTTAGCTATTAATATACTGCTTAAAAGTAGAATTGTTCAGAATGTACTCTGAATGCATTACCGTACTATTCTTCTTTATAATGAAAAAAAAAATTAAATAGTTGAAAAATGTTTAATAATTCAATGGTTTTAAAAATACATGTATTTATATTTTCATATATTGTGCATTTATAACCTTTTACGAAGAAATATAACATTTACATAAAAAATATTTTTGCTAAAATTTGAATCATTGAGAATTTTGCATAGTGATTACACAGTGACGTCATCGTGCAAGGTCATTTGGCAACTTGTAGCAACAAATCGACCTTCCTTTGGCAACTTCCCCTGAAAATGACTTGGCAACGCTTTTCATGTTTGCAGAAAATGCTTTATTGTTTATGAATGATCAACATTCACATTAGGATGATTTTGAAACACAAAAGTGAAGTCCAAAAACAAGCTTACCTGACCAAATTAAAGGCTTCTGCATTATGTCAACTGTTTGTTTTCTCTCTGGGGTTGCGTGCCCACAGAACCACACTTTTGAGAGGCTCTTTATAAACTTCCGTGCTGTGCTGTATGGTTTGGCAGAAAATTACACACAGGCATTTGGGCCACAGAAAAGACTTCATTTCCCCATTGATCCTGCCCGTACAGCCTCTCAAAATAAGTAAATTCAGTACAGCATTATTCACGCTGGGTTTAACTTTGATACGTCTCACTCGTGAGCGTTCAAGTGAACCAAAACCGAACAGGAGCTCCCTATTTTCAGATCATGCAGATGCAAGGCCTAGTGCCAGGTGTATTAGCCTCTCTCGCTCTCTGCCAAACCACACCGATGACCTGGAGATTAACATTTCCATGCTTTTGCACTTAAATAGAGCTTTTTAGACTATTCTCTCTCACTGAATTAATGATTTCACTTCTTGCTCCAGATTAAGAAATCATTACTAAGAATTTCTCCCAGCATTTAATATTTAATGGAAATTTACAAGCATTTCCACTAGACTTCAACTTACAAAGTAAATATAGGAGCAGAGACATTTTCAAATTCATTTAATCATGTCTGTCAAGCGGTATAAAATATGAGTATATCATAGCTTCCACACACGTCACCAGTTAACAACACTGAATGGGTTTAATTACCGTACTACTGTATAATTTCTTTGTGTGTAGATTAGGAAATATGCAGCCAGCATTATACAGTAGACCTGTAATTTTAAAACTGCGAAAATACCTGTTATTGCTCCTTTTTGCTACAATCTGGTTATTTACAACCATAAGGCGATGATGAACAGAAGCAGAAATGAAATGCAAATACTCACTTAACTTTAAGAGTGTCAACATTTTGATTTATACCTACAGCCCAGACATGCTTTTATTCTGCATGTATTTGCAAAGGCCCAGTCTTTCATCCTTGGTTGTATAAATGGGTGCAAATCAGTGTCGTCGATCTTACTGTGTGACATTTTGTCTGGCCCAGCCACTTCTCGGAAATCCAACAACCTAAAAGAGGGGAGCCCACAAGAGGTAACACTGAGACTCTGAGGGCAATAAAAAACAGACCCTCTCCATCGTTAAAGCATTGCGATCCCTCACTCTCATGTCTGCAATCATTCAGTGATAAATTGTAAATAGATTCAAGATGATGGCACAGAAATACCAGCGCAAGAGGTTTCATACTGGAGTCCAGGGACCCCCAAAGGGCCGAAAAATTGGAGTAAAACATTTTAACTACATTCACTTAAGTTTATCAGTTATTTCAAAAAGAAAAACACTATAATGTAATAAAATATAATATAATATAACACTACAATAAAAAAATAAAAAAACTATTATTACATTTTTTAAAACAACATGTTGTCATTATAAAATCACACTATTTCTGTACACAGTATATATGTCACGTTAACGTCGGCGGCGCGTGTGTGTGTTAGCTAAAACTCCCAGTAAGGCAGAAGAGCGGAGGACACGAGATAAGCAACAATTATAACTTTAATTCTGAAACACCAGGGTACAAAAACAAAGGCTGGCGAGGCAGCAAAGATTA
>JAUCNO010000082.1:7528276-7542622 GCA_032353835.1 Enteromius viviparus | reverse complement strand
AATATTTTGTTGCTTAAGCTTATGTATTCAGTCATTATTCAATGGTATACTAAAAACCCATATGAAAAAACTTACTTCTCCCTGTTCTCGGGTCAAATATTTATATGCAATTAAAATGCGATTAATTTTTATTAATTAATTACAAAGCCTCTAATTAATTAGATAATTTTATAATAATTTTATTTTTTTATAATAATATAATAATTTTTAATAATCAAATCCCGGCCCTAGTTAAAATCACTACTGGAAGATATAAAAGTTGGCATAATTATGATATAAAGTTGGGATTACAAATAATAGAGCAGGATTACCTTTATTTTACTTTGAGGCAGAAAGTATATAATTTTAGTCACAATATGAAAAATAAATAAAAAAAGATCATCACAAAAAACAGTGGAATTCAGTGGAAATGTTATGCAGGCAGATTCCATGTGGCTCTTAGGACTAGAAGTGTTTTATTTTCCCTTCACTCAGATCAGATAGTGATATGCGCAACATCTGCCTCCTAAACTCTAATTAAAGGCGACCGCTCTCGCATGCAGTTCACAGCACCTTACTTTAGAGGGGGATTTCTACACGCAGGCCAGGATTTAGTGCTTTAGTGGTTCCAGGCTCTCGTCAGGGGCAAAAGCCTCTTTATGCTGTGTTTGCGCTGATGGCGTGTTACATGAGTCATCTTATGTGTGACACGTTTTAAAAGTTCTGAGCTGATGACAACCTGTTAGGGTTAAATACTGCTATGGGGAGGTTCATACACCCTTGAGACGTGAACATACCATAGTGTTAAGGAGAGAGACCGGGTCATGCAGACACATAAAGCTTAGAGCCGCAGTATTAGTGGATGTGTTTTAGTGTGCACTACAAGTACGTCAGCTTGTGAAGGTTGACAAGGTTCAGTACATAATTTTGATCTTGTTTAATATAGACAAGTAAATTTCTAAAATGGTAGTGTACATCATTATTACATATACCTGTACACTTTTGCAAAATCGTACGCATCTTAGGATTTGCCAAATTGTAAGAATAAGACTGTGTTGGTCCAACATATACTGGTCAAGAGTTAAGTGAGCTAAGAGAAACTCATGCATATACATACACACTACACACACACCTGGGCAAAAAATTTACCCATACAACCCACTGCAATTCTCCTACAGTGGCCAATTTAGGCAAAGTGTATGTAATGTCAAAACTGAGGAGCCTGCTTAATCACAAGTTTGTGTGTAAGCTTGCTGAGTGTGTCAGTTTGTATGTGCGCGCATAACCTGCAGGGAAATATTTGTTGGTTGATGATGATTGTGACGGTCACAGTTTCCTTCAGCGCTGCCATGTCAGAGTCTGAGGATAGACAGTCTCAGCCAGTGAAGACTGTACCCTAATGTGAGTGTGTGTGTGTTTTAGTCTGGAGACCAATCTTGAATCACATTGTCTTCTCACTCAAGCTGAGAAAACACAGTCCTACACTTTCATCAAGCTAACAGTACAAACACTTCCATTGTACAAATTCTTCCTACATGGAAAAAAACAGAAGTGAAAATGTTAGTAAAAAAATTATACAGTACACAGTGTTGCTCACCAAGGCTTTTTTTAAGATCACAAAAATCCTATTTTAATTTTATTTTAAAAAGTAATTTATTCCTGTGATGGCAAAACTCAATTTTCAAAAACCATTACTCCAGGCTTCACGTGATTTTTTTAGTTATCATTGTAATATACAGATTTTCAGCCAGATTTATTAAAAACTGGGCAAACTATCAATAAAAGTAAAAAGGGAAGTGCATGGTAAGTTATGCAGAAGACAAGACGCAGAGAACACACACAGACGGCTAATTTCTTTAAATGATCAACGCAATCTACCAAGAGCAGCGCACATTAGAAACTATCACAGCCATGACAAATGCAGAAGGTTAAGACTAGCATTTTTGGCTGTTAAAGGGATAGTTCACAAAAAAAAAGAAAAATTCTGTCACTAATTACTCACCCTTGTGTTATTCCAAACCTGTAAGACATTCGTTCACCTTCAGAAAACACAAATTAAGATTTTGATAAAATCCGAAATCCTTTTGATCCTCAATACACAGCAATGCAACTGACATGTTGAAGGCCCAGAAAGGTAGTAAGGACATTGATTAAATAGTCCATTAAACATGAGTTCATAAGTAGCAACAAGAACACTTTTTATATGCAAATAAAGCTAGAGACTTAATTCAGCAATTTCTTCTTTTCTGCATCAGTCTTTGGTTCACATTGACAAGAGCACCGTGTCATACGTGTGTGATGCTGCTGA
The DNA here is from genome assembly GCA_032353835.1 of Enteromius viviparus. Taxonomy (NCBI): domain Eukaryota; kingdom Metazoa; phylum Chordata; class Actinopteri; order Cypriniformes; family Cyprinidae; genus Enteromius; species Enteromius viviparus. The sequence continues at coordinate 7,540,335 of JAUCNO010000082.1, read as the reverse complement.
CGCTGGTGTTCTGACATAACATCCATCGCTCGAATTCATCATCAGCCTCTGCTGATTTAAATTTTTATCTTAAATGAGCATTTTTATCAGGCATCTATGTTTGGGTTGAGTAATTTTACTTTTAATTTTACCTTTCGCACAATTTTTGTGTAATAACTTAAAACACACTGTAAAAGAAAAAATCCGTAAAATTTACAGTAAAAACTAAGTGGAGCTGTGGTTGCCAGAATAAACAAATACAGTAACAATGTTTTTTGTTTTATGGTTTTATGTTCAATTTACAGTTAAATGCCGTAATTTCTGATAATAAACCCTTAATAACTGATATAATGTTAAGATACCAACCTATTAAAGTAGTGAAATCTATTTTGTACCTTTGAAATACACTGATAACCTTCAGGTGGTGATGAGAATCCAAAGCCCATCACAAGCAGCTTTTAAATATGAACACATATATATAGAATATATATATACATATATATTAGAAGGTGCTCAGTGTCATTCACACAAGCACTAACACCATCATGGTAAGAATTATAAAACTAAAATGTGCAATAAACATTAATTTAACAACATAACATGTAACATACAACCCTAATAAACATAACTGATACAAAATAACAAAGAAACAAGTAGTTATTTTAAAGAAAAAACATCAAGTTCGCACAAAATTTAAAATGCTATGTAGGGAATACTGAGAATGTCAGTTTACAGTTTTTCCCTGTAACTTTTACAGGAATATAACCATTTAACAGGTTTTTACCGTAGCATTTTCAGTTTTTTACCGTTAAAATCAGTCATTTTTTATAGGAGCCCGATACAAAATGCTCATTTTAGAAGAAAATTCAGACGGCACGGAACTCTACATATGCAAAAAAGTGGTGTACGATCATTTCAAATTATTCATAATATTTTTGTGGAAACCACGATACATTTTTTCCCCCCAGATTTTTGATGAATAGAAATTTCAAATGAACAGCATATATTTAAAACCAGACTCTTTCTTTCTTGAGAGTGAATGAACGAACAAATAAAACAAATGGTTGTCAAACTAATATAAAACACATAATGTAATACATCAAATGATTTAATGACAAAACACATTTAATATGTATATAATAAAACATGTACTTTTCTTTTTTTCTTGCCCATTTCTCAATTGATTCAGATGATTTAGCTCCTGACACCCACTCAGTTCTCTGTTAACTATGAATGTGGTTGTTCTGGTCATGTAATTAGTATAATGTTAGGAGTAAAGGGGCTCCATTGAGAGCAGTGAGGGGGAGTTTAAGAAAACACGGGGGGCTTTTCTTAGTAGCCTACAGGTTACCCCGACATTCTCAAGACTCAGCCAAATTGTTCTGCAAACACTGCCGATACATTCCCTAAACATTTTCAATGATTTCCCAAAACAGCCCATGTGTAGCCATATAGACGTCCATGCCTTCCATCAGTCTTTACACCATCAGTGATCCCTCTGCATATTGTCAACATATTGTCAGCATAATGCCCCAAAATTACTCATTTGTTCCTGTTGTCGTTATGTTTTTAACAGACAGGTTCCTGAACGGAGTTTCAACTCTGCATACATCAGTTGGATTGCAACAGTCCTCGAATCAAATGAAGTACATTAACCTTCGACCTCCAAACTGCTTTAAGATTGCATGATTATGCACGAAGTGGTGACATCACAGTTACACATTAAATTTGTATCTACATATCTAATACCTTCACTGGTGCGAAATGCTCCGACGTCTCGTTTTGATTAAGAGGAGCAGCCCAAGGTTAAGCAGACCTGCAAGAGTCTACATCTCAGACGTGAAGTAATGTACAGTTAACACAAGAGAAAGCCCATTCTTCACTTCTGTACCCACTCCACCACCCTTTGTCTTGTATATCTTTCCTCTTTGTCTCTTGTTACCCTTTTCTCTGTCTCTCTAAGGTCAGATGAGAAAACCAGAGTGGACTATGAGAGCCAAAGCAGACAAACAGCATGAGGACAAAGTATTAACAAGCCAGACAGTAAAGTGTCACATCGCAAGGACTTATGTGTTTAAATCCAGCCAGGATGGGGACAGAAAGAGGAGATATGTACTGTTGTGAGTGAAAAAGCGAGTGATAATGCTTGAATTATGGGTCAAAGAGGACAAAGGAAAGTGTGGAGAGATTATAGTTTGGGAATTGTGAGCATCTAAGAGCGAGAGAGACTGCTTCTCCCTCCAGAGAGTCTTTTTGGATGAATATCAAACTTTAGTAGTAGTAATAGAGAGACCCTCTAACCCCAGTGACCCACCCACACATCCACCTCCACTTCTGCTCTGTGTAACTCATCCAGTCCAGTGAAGAATACTAGGGCTTACACCACATCCACAGGAGACAGGGGTCAGGATCAGGAAGAAGGGGCCAGGCAACCTCACATTTGCCTTTAAATCAAAATGATTGGAGTGTATATCAGGAAGGAGGCCTCTTCACTTACTTCTAATAGTCTGCAGCAGGAGGGAAACACTGCAGAAACGCTTCAAACATTAGGATTGGATGGCTTGCTCTGTGGTCCATGGACAAAGAGCCTGATTAATAGAGTGCTGAAGGGATGACTTATTTTTGTAGGTCAAAAACCCAGAATTCATTGTAAAAAGTCAATGGGTTTTTGTTGAATGCCTGAAATAAAGTATGTAGTAAACAAGCTGAATATATTATCCTTCAACATAAGTAATTAATAATACCCTTTTGTGATATATATATATATATATTAGTTAAAATGCTACAGTAAAAACCTGTTAAATAGTTAATCCTAAATTCCTGTAAAATTTACAGGAAAAAAACGTACATTGTTGTTCCCGGAATTCCCAGCCTTCCTTTTCAAATTTTGCTGGAATTAGATTTTTCTCATCACCAACTGTGTTTCTTGGTTAGTGTATTTTACGGGGTAGCACCCGTGAGATATTTGGCATGCTAAATATCAGGTCCTGTCGGCGATGCCGTGAAAATCATGCCGTGTGACACTCTTTCAAGCTATTCTTACAAACATTAGTGGATATTTAGATTTTTTTTTTATATGTATATAAAGACAAAGTGGAAGCTTAGTGGTGGTGACACTAGTCATGTAGCAGTGGCATAATTTGTTCATAGGCCACATGTACATCTCAATTGTATTTCAGCTTTAATTTTTTATAAATGTTGCGTTCATTTGTGATTATCATGATGAACTTTTATTAGCATTAGAGCTTATTTTCTGCAATAATGCAAAAGCCAATTGAATGCAAGGAAACCAGGGTGACGTTAACCTGCGGGTTGGCCTACAAAAATACATCACTGCAGCAGAGGAGAGGCCTTTAGCTTTACTAAATGGTTTACATTAAAAAGTGGAAAATGGAGCTTACATTTTAGCCATGCTCTTCTGACTCCCCCACCTTCATATTGAGTCACGTTGTGGTTCAGAGAAGCTTAAGATGATTTCATCTCTGAAGAGGGCATGCAGAATGGAAAGATAATGTACAGTATATAATCTTCAATCAAAATCATTGACTTAATCAGTGACATATTGTGAAAATAACTGACTGCAAAAGAGTTGTGGTGGGAAATAACAGAAGAAAAAAGGAAGAGACTGACTGAAATGGGGACTGTGGTCCTTTTATTTAAATGAAGATGTGTCAGTGGTAATGGTTGCGTTCCTCTCCGGGGCTGCTTGATTATTAATGACAGGGTGGCAGAAACCTAATCTGACTACATGCTTTCCTGTCTGCTCTGATCTCTGCTGCGGGAGAACAGCAAACAGGGTGATGCAAGACTAAAAGCATAGAAAGAAACACACACAAAGGGTCTGTCAAACATACTGAACACTGATTCATCTCATGTTCTCATGCTTGAGGAGCTGAAGCTGGTGTAAGCAGTAGAGTCATGCTTGTTTAAACTCATGGATCAAGCACACCCTCAGATTTCAGAGCCAAGTGGATTTTAAATGCAACATCATAAATATAAATAAAGGTTAACACTTTTTTTTTTCATGAAATACTAAAGTTATTTTACCGAAAATAACAAAGACTTCTACATTGTCAAAAAGTTTTCAAAAAAAAAACCCTGAAAATAATTTTTTTCTTGAGCACTAAAAATCACAATATTAGAATGATTTCTGAATTCTTACAATTTTAAATATATTTAATTGGAAATCCGTTTAACTAATAATTTCACAATATTTATGCTCATTCCTCCCTTCTGAGAGTGTCTGACTGACATAGTACACACAACCTTTTCCAATGAAACAGACCATCATTCATCCCCACCGTCTGCACGCTTTAAGTAAGAATGAAAAGCCAAGCATGGCACCATCACATGAGTCCTGGGAACTCTGAGAGAATCCTGAGAACCTCTGACACATGGAGAAAACAAACAAAAACTGAGTTACCTAAATTAATCTCCACAAAGACTAAATGAATAGAGAACAGACAAACTAAGTGGGGCTGCTGGACTTTTCACCCCAGGATCTGCCTCAAAGAGATCAGGAGGTTTTCTAAGTGAGCAAGGCATCAAAATGTTTTTAACACAATGGCCACAGCCTCAGACAGACAAGTGCTAAGGCGCGGCGGCACCAGCGCTGATTAAGTTTAAAGTAGACGGTCTGTCTTTTCCCCCTCCGGACCGACTCGCTCTCTCATTTCCTCATTTTACTCCTGCCAAACCTGCTGAGCTCCGTCATGGCTCTAAGTGGCACTGGCTTTATGACAGGCCTGTTGCGACAAAGATGGTAATCAGAGGAGGTTGGTATAATGGTCTCTACCTGACACACACAAACACATCCTTATTATTATTACAACAGCATTACAACATCTCAACATTCCCACGCTTCACCAGATCAGTGGACCTGTGACACACTTCCTGTGTTTGACAGTCTACAGGAAAAGATGTGAGGGTGAAGTGGATGGAAAAGAGAGTAAGGACGTGCTCAAGCATGTCTTAACACTGACATTAGCACTCTTTCCTTGTTCTAAGTCAATTTTTTTCTGGGTCTTTCTTGCCTTTATTCATAATTTAGGATTTTTTTTATTGTTTATATTTACTGTTTTCAATTTAAATGAATCGACATTACACTTCAAGGACACAAAAACAAAATAAAATCATGAAAAGGGTCCGTATGACCTGTGCACTAACGCAATTCTGTGAGAAACCAAATTTAAAAGCACATGTAATTCCAAATACTTTTGAGAAAAGAAACAAAACAGACTACAATTTTATGGAAGGGGCTTATCTTGTATGCTTTACAGAAAAAAGTTAAGCCTATACAGACCTGGGATGACCTGAAGGCAAGTAAATAATAGAAAGTGACCTGTCCCTTTAAATTTCTATTCACCAATTACATTTTCCTTCAGCGAGTTAAAAGCTGTATAACTTTAAATCACTTGAGAACATGGTCTGTCTGATTCATGAACAAATGATTTAGACCAGTTTTGTGAACTGATTCATTAAAAAGATTCAACTCAAAAGAATGGTTAATTTATGAATCAGAGATTGCCTCTTATACATTTAAAACAATGCCGATGTCCAGATTTTTAAAATTAAATTACATATCCATCTATTGTATGGCTTCAGTACATCTGGCAAACATTGGACAAAACATACAAGCCACTTTTATTGGTTGATCTGGAGCCAACACAAACTTAAAAGATTCCCATTTTGTCTCTACAGAGTAGTTTGGGTGAACTCTCCCTTTACTAATACTAAGAACAAAGATGAAAACAAAGAAATTAGTGACACATAAAGTGGGCTTCTATCAATCTTGAAAAACATGGTTACCTCTTTCCTGGCCAGCTACACTCAACCCCTGTTCATCTTCCTGTCTCATGTCATCCATCCCTTTCATCGGTCACATTCAATCAGCTCACTATCAGCTCTGAGCGGCAGCGGCAGGACTGTGTGATGGAGAGGGAGCTAGAGGATTATGGGTCGCCGTGTTGGCTGCTGGTTTGTTTTGGCATCTCATCAGACAGCGAGATCTCAGTAGTGAGTGAGTCCTGAGCGATGAGTCTGTCCCACTGGCTCTTTGTGTCTGAACGTGAATGAAGTATTAAAGGAAACACTTAATTATGGGACTAGGAACAAAAACACCTCTCTCCTCACAACCCTGTTGAATAAAAAGTGTACAGAACATAACTGATTGACGTATTTAATGTTCATTCGGAGGAGATGTTCTTTTATAACAGCACAGGTTGTAAACTCATGATCATTGACAGAACGAAACAATACAGGTAACATGAATTGTTCAGATGAGGCTTCCACAAGAGACCACTTGGCAGAGACAACCAGACAGAGGTATACTGTATTACGAAATACAGGATTCAGTATTTACTTAGCATATTTCATTTAAGAAAGCCTGACAAATAAGTCTGTTTTGTATGAAAATAAAAATAGGAATATATTAAAAACAAGGCAAGGACAAACATAACAGTGAAGCAAGTGAACAAATATCAGTGCACATTGATTTGGATTTGTGTTGGATGTATGTGGACTGCAAAATTCCTGGTTTCACAGACGAGGCTTAAGCCTAGTCCTAGACTAAAATGTAAATCTGAGCTGTTTCAATTAAAAGAAACTTGCACTGACTAATCTTAAAACAACGTCTGTGCATTTGTTTTGTCTTAAGATTATAGTGGTTATAGTATGTCCTAATCCTGATTTAGGCTAAGCCCCGTCCCTGGGCCTAACAGTATGGAGTGAGAGATTGACGCTGCTTGATGTATTAGAAGAAAATGACTACAAAAAAACATGTATTGAGTGACATATCTTTATCTCTTTAATGTCTGAAAAGACCAAAAGAGTTCACCCAATTATGATTCTGTCCAAATGTACACACTCATGATGCTACCAGTGATGCACCAAATTTGATTTTTTAACAATAAAACTAAAAAACTAAATTAAATCCCTCATTTAGATGACACATTGAAATGTGTCCAAACTGCTGACATGTTTACCCTTATGCACCTTATGCATCATCTGAGAAGTGTTAATTAAACTTCATTTGTTCTGTAAAACTATTTAGGCCCAGACTTGGGCTGCTTGAAATTTTAGAGCATTACTTGTGACATTCTACATATGCCTTACACACGAGTTAAGTAGGAAGGGGACTGCTGAGCACCAAAAACAATAAAGTACCATTGAAGTCCATATGACTCATGTTCTATATTCAAGTCCTCCAAGTTACACAACAAAACTAAATTATGAATTTTCATATGTGGTTGAACTAATCCTGTCTGAAATGCTTTGTAACATCCGAGGATTCGATTCAATTGTGGAAGTGCTGCTGTTAGGCTTCCAAGACTCTTGACTAATCAGCTCAGACCGAGTCCTTTCCAAACGTCTGCCCTCAACAACAGCTAGTCCTTATGGCCTAGGCAATAAAGGAAAATGAAAAGGGAAGGGAAAGTAATAGAGAAAACCAGATAGATGGAACAGAAAGAAAGAAGTCAGCTTCTGCGCACATCGGGTTCTACTGTACATTAATAAAAGCTCCGTCTACAGGGACCCTGAGGCTTTAATCAGCCAAGAGCACTTACTAAAAAGGCTAAATAAATCCTCACAGCTCTGATTTTAATTTAAAAAATCTCAATAGGGAACGGGCTAAAAAAGTAAAAGTCCCAAAAATATCAAAATATATTAATTTTCTATTTAAATAAAATCACTTTGGGCCCACTGAACATCACTTGAACCTCAATATATATTGTTAATGCTGTGCTGATCAAACTAGCTGCAGAGTAACAGGCCTAAATACAAAAATGTGTTCTTTGAGCACAGAAAAATAATAATCATCCCTTTGGTTTCTATAAACTAATGTTAAAAATACACTAAGGATTGGTCAACACCACCAGACCACTTGATTGGCAGTCTGAAACACTCTCTCAGCAGCGGCTAAACAATCTCTGACTGCAGTTACACCCGTTCAGCTATATCCGCCACGACAAAACAAAAACAAACCTATAGGTTTCCACTGAAGCCTCCAAAAACAGATAAACCACTTCAGATGCGTTAAGACAATTAAAATATTTCCCTGTCACCATCTACAATAAAAGCACACAATAAAACAAATTTCTTTCACAGTTCTTAAAAGTCCTTCCCTTAGTTTCCCCCCAAATTTGATGCCTTGTTCTTTTGTCCTGTTTTGTGCTGACACTCAGGAATGAGTCCAGCTGACGGGCACCCAGTGAGCTTCTGTCTCCACTTTCCTGAGCGCCTGCTTGAGCTCGTTGAAGGCAATCGTGAGGTCATCGTTCACAATGACCTTTTCAAAGAGGTGACTGTACTGGTTTTCCATCATCTGAGCGGTACTGATCATCTCCTGGAAGTCCTCCTCCTAAACAACGAACACATTCAAAGTTCTTTTTAAAGACATAAAAAAACACCCCCCCAAAAAAGTCCAAAACACACTTTCCCACAGTATTCCAAAAACCAGCTTCCAAAAAAGACTTTCATAGATGCCCTCAACATTGACTTAATTAAAAAGTATTCTTTTTTTGTTTACAATAAAACGTGTTAAGATGCAGAAATGCAAAAATATCAACATGTGATAAAAGATAAAACTATAAACTGATATTTAATGTTCTACACAGTTAAGAGTTATAGTCTGAGGTCTGGATCTCCAGTGGTTTTGATCACAGGAACAGTGGAGCAAATAAACAGACCGCAATTTTATACCCTGGCACGCGTTACACATCGGCGCTTAAAAGCCCCAGAAATTATCAAGTGCCATTATTCATTAAATACTTTTACTGCTCAAATCAAACTGATGTTGCAGAAAAACTGCAAAAATACAAGAAGCTAAAATCATACATACTTTATAACAGGTCCACCTCCAACCACTAAGTACTCTTTTCATGACATTACAGTCTTGCTATAGGCTAGTTATGGACTTTCTAGCATGGCCTTTGACCTTTCTTGGCTTGTGGGTCCTAAATAAGTGTTTATGTGGGCAATCTTGGCATTTGGTGCCAGTCTCAAAGAACATGGCAGGGTTTGAGTGGCTTTACCAATATAGACTCAACTTTTACAACACATAAACATGTGACCCATACTGAGAGCGATATGACCCTATAAAACATATTGCCACTCAGAAGCTTTTGGCCAGATTTAAAACATTTTAAACTGTGCTAAAAAGCTATTAAGCACGTAGTAAGTACGGAAATGTTGAAATTTGGCATTAAAAGACAAGCTTAGCGAAGTCATGGAGCATGGCCATTGTCAGACAGCAACTTCCCATCCCACTCTGTTGAAGCCTTCCCATCTTTCTGATCAAGAGTTGAGATTTAGTCAACTTTCTGTTTCATCTGGGTCACAGAGGTTCTGGCGTTCTGAAAATTACAGCAGTCTCTTAATCTGACAGTTATTGGCAGAACGCATCAACAGTCGCAGTTCATTGACTTAGTGCTGGCTTTAATAAAGATCTGGTTCAACGTGGTGGATTAGCTTGTATTTGGCCTAAACAGTCAAAGGTTTGGCCCAACGTCTGAATATATTTTTTCTTCATTCTGTCATCAAATACAAACCTCATGCTAATTGAGGTATAACAGATGTTGTGCCTCCAGGGGAGTGTTATTACCAAATCTGATCAGTTTCAAGGGTTTAAATCTATTTTTCCTCTGCATTTCTTTCCGATTGTTTATTTCCCCAAAGGTTCTAATGCGCTCTCTCACTCAAAATCTGTGTCTTCTCTCTTCTAAAACTGAAGAATTACTTTAGTTCTAAGCTGCCTCTCGCTCTCCACAGTCAGAGTAAGGTCTGCTTATCTCTCAATCCTTGCCGGAAAATCGATTTTTATTGGATCATATAAAGTGCACCTGCCCTTATCATTAAACCAGTTCAAAAAGGACATCCCTGGGTCATCAAAAGGTCCCTGTTTTTATATTCCCAAAGTAAAGGCACATCATCTGCAGACTGGGCTGACATTCAATAAGCACAGGACAAAAAAAAAAGAAGAAAAAAAAACAAAACAAAACATCCTCCAATTTTAGCTTACGTTTCTATTTCTCATTATGACGATTTAATGTCAGACAATGAAATCTTCTGCTCTTCCACCCTCTGATGACATTTTTATGAAATTTTTTTTGCTACTCCTAAAGAGAATGAGTGATATTTTGATCTTCTACACATTAATGTTATATAAGGGATCTAAAAGGGAGAACAATTGAGTGGAAGACTGGATTCACAGAAACAAAGGGATGCCTGTTTTCTTGCACAGAGCCGACAGCGATCAAATTCATGGTTCTAACAGACACAGCATCTCTCTCTCTGGGAAAGAAATACTGCAAAGTCCTGGATAAAATATGTCTGTGACATTTCATCAAACACAATTTTTCTTACGTACCTATAATAGGCTGAATCTGGGTGCCTTTAACACTGTCAGGGTCTATAATGCACTTTTGCTAAGTTTTGCCAGCTATGAAGGCTTTCTTTTTCCCTTTACTAGTACCCACAGTGACCTGTTGAAAGCAGGCAGACGTTGCTGAGGTTTGTGTGGACAGCCTTTGGTACAGTTCCTCTTATAACAGAGATAGCCAGGTCAACATTGCCACTGACAACGGCATAATCCTTCAGCTTTCGGGGAATTTAAAACTTTGGGGAGTACGGTGTGGTCTAATTACAAATTCAGTGGTTTGAATTAATGCGACCAGCATCTACAAAGTAGTTGAAATAAGTAATAAAATGCACATCTAGTATAAATTTGTGAGCATGTGTATTAGGGCTGCACAATGTCAAAAAATTTAAATGGATATTGGGATATGGTTTAACGTGATGACAAATCATGAAGGCTGCATGGGATTTATTTAAATAAACGTGCACTGCTGATATGAAGAGTGCAGTTTGGCATTGTTCATATACCTGTACATGCAAACAGCTCATGAAACAGAGCTTCAGCGTCTCAAAGCTAAGCTGCAAACTAACAGTGTGATAACTTCATCTTTTAAACCGGAAGCGCATACAGTGTATTACTTGCTAAAGAAAGTGTAAAAAAATTTGATTATTATTAAATACTTTAAGAAATATAATGCAGAAGTACTATTTTTACTGTAAAGTTACATAGTCATACTGAAAATAATCATATCCCACAAAAGCAGTGGAAACATGGCCTCTTAAAGCTCAAGTGGAAAGAAATATTTTTTTCCCTTCCTTTATGTTTACTGAAGGTTCAGTTGGTTGCACTTAAATAAAAATCAATTTCACAGCTTTTATTTATTTCTTTATTACTTTCTTTTGTATGCATATGCACTCCCCAAACAAAATCCCCACCAAAACAATTCTTCCCAAATGTTGCTATTTAAGCTATCTGGTGATTCTTTATACAGGGTGCTATGATTTCCAAAACACGGATAGAACTGTAAAACAGTCAAAAAATGGGATTTATTGTATGTGAACTGCCACAGAATTTGCTGAATTTTGGATAAATAAAATAAAAGTAGGTGATTAAAGCGCAAAATGGATTAGTGCCTGTGAACATCAAGCCACAAAAATACTATTTAAACAAAAACCCTGCATGTTCTGTGTGTCTGCATGAACAAATTTTGTTTACTACAAACATACTCGTTTTCATAATGTTGTGTTTTCACTCTTGCTTTAAAATATAGTATAGGAATTAATACATAATCTCTAGAACTGCTCTGAGAGTTACTTCATGATCGTTGTACCATTTCTTTTGAAAAAACCCACCAAAAAAAACTCATACAAACCGAAACTTGAAAGATCTTCACAGCAAGACTTGGAAGAAACTGTGACAAAAATACATTACTTAATGTAATAATAGTACTACTGCTAATAATAAAATAATTATTAATAAAACTACAACTAAATCACCTTTTAAGGAATATTTCTCACAATTTTTTACTATTTACCATGGTTTAATTTAACCATAAAAAAGTGGGAGACTAAAAACGCAATCCAGAGAAATCTAAAATGGGGGAAAAAACGAGATGGGAGGGGGGAACTGAATTTGGGGGAGGAGGGGATACAAGGATTTCCATTAAATATATTATATATATATATATACACTATATTACCAAAAGTATTCGCTCACCTGCCTTTAC
>JAUCNO010000082.1:7478401-7517729 GCA_032353835.1 Enteromius viviparus | reverse complement strand
TGTTAGAGAGCAATATCTAAACTCTGTCTATTTGTGTGTGTTTATATATATATTTCTATATATATATATATATATATATATATATATATATATATATATAAAATGTATTTATAGGTGGAAAAGGAAAAAAGTACACCGCAATACATGTTTCCAACCAACCATATTTCATACGCAAATGCTCCTTTCCCTTAAAAAGACCCACAAACTCAAACAGTCTTTATTTTCAGGGGATGTTAATCTCCAGACCCTACTAGGTCCTGTCTGCCTGCCACATAGAAACCTTGTCAAAGGGAAGACGGATGATCCATAGTCCCTTGGCCATTCTATTCACTCATCACGTGCACTAAAAGAGTTTAAAGCTCCCAGTCACTCATCTCTGCAAGCGGCTCGCCCTATCTCTGATGTATAGCTGCCTGTGTCCAAAAAGCCACAAACAGCATTGAAACTTCAACCACTGAGCACCGAAACAGCCTTCAGAATGGGACAGTGTTGTGTCAAGTAGGTTGACTCACTTGCCTTTGCGTATTTTTTCATGACTATTCTGTTCATTGTCATGTTGACCCAAACAAAAACTACTCTTCAACAGCCCCAATAAAATAACACATTTGAGTAATTGTTTTTCATTCCAAGTGTATGGGCGCACTCACGGGGGCAGGTTGCAGCAGTCGTAAAAGTGTCAGTAGTCATTATGGCGCTCATTAGGGGAGAAGGCTAATACGAAAGGCTTAATAACTTCCAGGCTAAGCATGGAGCAGATGCAGTTAACCTAGAGGAGCTGCTAGGCTGGCTGAACATGGGGGGCCGCCATCCAACGTTCTCTCAACGCTCCTTAAAACACTGTCAACATGTCCTCATATTATCAGCATCAACATATTCCACCAAGTGTGTCCGATAAATAACCTTTCTTCACAATTCAATGTGTGATTAGTTCACAATTAAAGCTTTTTTGTTGAGATTTTAAGCTGGGCACTATGCAACTTGTGCAGCACCCTGCCAACTGCTCAGACGTGTAAAAATTATACTTGATAGTTCTAGGAAGAAACAACACAACGCAGCCCAAATTGTAATGTTCAATTACAAAAGCCCAGACGGAGATGTTTGGAAAGAGAATCAAAATTCTGATATAAAAGGAAATAAAGAATCTGATCCTTCGTTTGAACAGACAGCTCCTTTAGATCATCATTTTCCTCAACGGTCATTCTTCTGTTCCGCGGTTATTCTGTCTGGGTCTATATCAACTGAAATCTCTTCAATCTTAATTCAAACATGGAGAAAAAAAACAGATCATTTGCTATGTTAAATAATCAGGTTTCAGTTAAAACACTACGGTGGGCTTGCGAAGCTCGCATGTGTTAAATGTGTTGACTTTGGCCGCTCGATTAATATGTATCCAAACAGATAAGATCTTGATTCGTCTGGAAAGTCGTTTGAAACCGCGGGTCAGTCGTGTTAGAGAAAGCAAAGGAAAATAAGACTATTTTGTACTGGGGTGGTTTTGCTTGACCCTGTTGTCCGCAGACATGGGTAAACACCTAATGGGAGTGTAAAAGTTTAAAGTCGTTCACAAATGAATCACTTTAGAGCTAGAAAGCACAAAGAAAGATTTTAAAGGAATCATTAATGGCCACATTATTAAATGCAATAAAACAACAGAGAAGAATGACAAAGACAGACAAGAAAAAAAAAAGTCTGGGCCAGGAAAAGTTAAAGCATGACCTCAAGGGACAGAATAACAGCTCATAGAGAAAACACAGCAGACCCTATTACTCCATCCTTGGGTTTGTCACCACTGATGCATCCATGACGCTGCCCTCCACCTTATGAGACTAAATGAAATATTTGTGTTAGTTTGAACGTATGAGTTGCAAATTACCAGAGGGGCATCCTGACAGTAGGAAAAGCTTGATTAATTAAACAGACCACCTTATGCACTCGCTCACACAGGCATGTGAACACACACCCCATTAATTACATGCACCAACAAAACTGTGATAGAATCCATATGCCTTGTTGCGTTCACAAACACACGGCCTGGTCTAATGCGGTGAACCGTGACCCTGTGCTACCTCTCACAGATTTGTACGTGAAATATTTTATACACCTGGTCAACATTACTTGTCAGTATATGGGGACATTTTTACAACAACAACCCTTTACACTGGGAAGAACAAATTATGCATTAGATTTACAGTGGAGGAGGTCTATGAGAAGAGGTTAATGCAGCATTTCAACATTACAAAAAACTAAAACAAAAGAAAGTTGTGTCATACAAATGACATTTAAGTCACACTTTTATGAAACACTTAATTTTCTGTTCAGGCCTCTATATCCAACATTTCAACACCAAATCTGACATTCAAAAATCTAATATAATTTCAAGGTTTTTTCACTTTGTAAAGCTGACGTCTTATCGTGGTTTTGCCCACGCTGTTCCCTTGAAAATAAGTGTTAACAATCCTTTGGTGAATAATATTAAGGTTCCAATAGAACACCAGCACTGCAAATGAAGTGTCACAAAGATGAATTAATCCTCAACCGGTCTCGGGTCCTTGGAGGGCCGGGTTGAGTGTGAGTCCCACAGCAGAACAGGATTTATGGGTTACAGTCAAGTGCTGTCGAGGGGAAAGCCCTGCTTGTGCATAGCCTCAAAATGGTGATGTTTTGAACTAGGTCTATTCCTTCTTTATATTTTTACATTTTTTAAATCTTTAAAGTGAAGATGTCCATCATTCTGACAGCAAAAATTTTGTTTTGTACCAAATCTCTTACACTTACCAACTAACACGACAAGTCTGTGCCTGTCTCCGTGTTTTCTGTGGTAGGCCGTCACCTCTTCATAAGTGGGCACATCTGCTGTGTCATACTGCTCGCTTCTCTTACACTCATACATGGACTTATTTGTCTTCTTATCCCTTCTGCTGAGACGAAAACTCCTCCGTAGACCCGCTGGAGAGGAAGAGAGAAACAAATAAAGACAGCAGAACAAGTTTGTCTTGCATTCGTGTGTGCATTTGAGAATGAGAATATTTAAAGGATCTTAAGTCTTAAAGTCTTAAAAGGATCTTAACACACCCCAATGCTTTTTCATTCTTAACACATTCACAAGCCTTACACCCTGCCTCCTGCACCTGTATTGGTTGTGTTCAGTGCTTAATATGCTTTTTAGAAGTAGGCCTAATATAAAAAGCTGATTTGGTGCTCGATATTGCTTTCTTAAATGTTGAAAAGGGTTGTGTTATCTATTTTTTTTTTTTGGTGTTTGTGTTTTTTTTTTTCTTTTCTGCAGGTTAAGATAGATTCTTTGTATGCTTGCTGAATAAAAATGATTATGCATAGGCAGTATATGCATATTCCTTAGCATCTTGAGTCATTTTTAAAAATATGCTGTATTAGTAAGTGTGGTATATTTGTTTTTCTTCTATAAGATTTTTTTTTTTTTTACTATTTTCTACATATCCTTCATTCCGTATGTGTTCATGATTCATCAGATATTTTGGTGTATTGGTTACTCTTTCATCTGTCAAGTGTTTAGGTCTATTAGTTCAATATACCGCATTTTACCATATCTAAACCCATTCCACAGATTTTCCCCTAAAAATCAGCACGGAAAATACGAAAAACGTCCTCCGATTCCGTCTGGGCCCGATCATAACAGATTTTCCTGTGCGCCATCATCATACGAACCGACTTGTGGTTCTTTCATCCGCGTCCAGGTAACAAAACGACCAGACTGAAATATTTGAGGCTACGTATTTCATGGGGACACGGCAGGAGGTGGGCTATTTCAGGACACGGTCATAGCTACGGGTGGTTTTTTTCATGCCCTAAAAGGTTGTTAAAGAACCTCACCGCAAAACTTCCTGTCTGATTACTCTGGACAGCACCAGTCTGTCTTTAATGACCCCAGACTGTATCAAAACTCAAAACGTACCCCTCATTTAAGCAGCACGGTTTTATATTCATGACAGATGCTAGTTAGTCTAGCACAGCACCAAACCAGAGACACCTAATACCCCATCTCTGCACAAGGCATTTTCCCCTCCCGCCTCTACTGCGTTTTAGTTTTTAAACTGTGATTAATGAACGCAGGGGTATGATGCAAGATGCCCAAGCAAGATTAAGGCAGTAAGAAAATTATGGACTGAGAAGAAAAAAAAAAAAAAGCCCAGTCCCCCTTTAATACTTTCCACAGCACCGAGAGACCGCGGAGCGCAGATGTGCGGCCGTGGACAGATCCTGCATTCTTTACAGCTTGTTCTTTTCCACACAGTCACCTAATAAGGGCTGGTGGGGACCTACGCTGGGATACAAATGAAACACACCGTAAGTCAAGCGCCCCTGTACCACAACAAGTGTTTGTGTGGTTCCACACTGAGGATTTGGTTACAAGCTTTTAGGACAGAGTATTCCTCCACTCGGGCTAACCTGTGGTCTCTGCTGCTCGTGCCACTTGACATGTTGCCATCACCCTAAAACGCAATCCTGGGCCCTGACTAGAGCAAAAACATCAAGAACTGCGTTATAACAACAAGGTAAGCATACAAGTATGATTACCTGAGAAATATCAACATCGTTTCGAAGGGGAAAAGGTACCAGGTGCCAAATCATTCCTTTCAAAGAGGATATGAGGGCGACCTTTCGTAAGCTAAAACCCTGAGTGGCTTGTTCCATTTAATTTTCGTACCCTTCGGTTTCGATAGTCGATTGGCTGTGGCATCAGGAATCTCCATTTTCCCCAAACACAGAGCAGGTGCAAAGCTTTTATTACGGCTGCCCGGCTGTGGCTAGTCAATGCAAATTGCGGTTTACTGTCTGAAGAGGATTCGTAATCGAGACCCTTCAAAATCACTTAAAACAGGATAGACGGCTCCATCCAAATAGCCGAAATATTGCTTTCCATCTCAATGAGGATAAATAAATCAAGACTCAGAAAGCAAGCAACTCTACTCTCCTCTTGAACCCCAGTCCCCGTAACTGATTGAGGCCCGAATAAGGAAAAAAAACGACATGAAAATTAATCCATTCCAGTCTGAGCAGAAATTTTGGGCCTGCCTCTCCTTAATTCTCTCTTTTTCCAAAGGACGCGGCTTTGTGAGGCAAATCTATATGTAGGGTGACAGAAGGCAGCTTGAGTATATTAGAAATGCTCAGCCAATGACCTTCTGGTTTTGGGGACGAAGATAAATATAAAAAGAGAAAGCCAGCTAGCCAAGGACAGTCATAAAAATCCTTCTATTTCCCTTCCAGTATGACAGCACAGGCTAGAAGACAGACACGTGCCCGCCGTGGAGGCCCAAACATGCACCTCTCCTAATGGCGTGCACTGCGGCGTGACGAGTTAATTGGACCTCAGAGCTATGCAACCTACCATCACCAACTAGCAGTTCACAAATCAAACCTGTTCTTCCACTGAGACATGGAAGGAAAAACAATGAAAAGGCCCAAATTCAGTGTAAACACAGAAAGACACGCGCTGCTGCCGCACACACAATCGCCTGAGAGCTGCTGTGGCTCCCGAATGCCCATTTTCCACAGCAATAATATCTTACAGCCGTGGAAGAAATTTAGTAGATGTGTGAGGTGAAAGCCCTCAGGGATTCAAAAGCTGAGAGGATGATGAGGGTTGTAACCGTCAAACGCATCACCTCCCTGCATGGATACAGAATGATGCACTTTCACATTCATCAAAAAGATAAGGGAACGAGAAAAAGGTCAAAAAGGGGAATCATAACACTCTGTAGAGCGATCGATCAAACCGAAAAGGATTTCATAAGAAAGAGCTCCCCTATTTTTCCATCATCTTTTGCTTTACAACCTGCGACTAATTCTTTTATCCATTATTTTGGAATGGATAATCCTTGTCCTGTGCTTGTAAGTCATATTTAGTCGAGTACTAAATGTTGCTGCTTTTTACAGATTGAAGAGTGAAGGTGGATATGGTTGAACAAATTTAGCTGTGGTTTCAAGGCTTCCTGAAAGGAGGAAATGAACTCAAATAAAGTTCTCTCTTGAGAAATGCCTCTGCCTACACCTTCCACCCCAAACAAGGTTAACGGAGAGCTGCCTGTCGAGCATGTGAACGATCCATTCAGATGGACGGGCATGTGGCCTTCACTCCCTCCCACCCTCTTTTACAGTCATCTGCGGAAAGGTTTAGCAGTATTTTACAGGCCCCTGGGGTGGTGTCAGGGAGACCCCCAGCATCAAACATTGAGGAGTTTCCGGCGCATATCGCACGTACAAGAGTCGTCTGATCTCATCTCATGTGCACACTAACTATATTCCATCTCTTGTAGTGGGAAAATGCCTTTCTGTGCACTCAGACAAACGGTTTACCAACTCCAGTAATCGCTCAGCATTCCCAAAGATAAGCACGGACTGGCTGCCCGGATCCAGGGGAGAAGATGGATAGCCATCACAGGCAACCATTAATGAAAAACGAGTATTTAGTAGTGCTATTTGAAATATGTATTGGGCACTGCTTTGTATCATGTTGAACTCGTTAAGAATGGCTGTCTAGGGGAAACACACTGTAGGAGTGGATTCCATTGTGCTGCCTAAGTGGAAAGTCGTGTTCTGCCCAAGTGTTACAGGCTTGCGCTGAATACCGACTCTTCATTCCTGTTGGACAGAGGAGAACAGACTTGATTCAAGGAGTGATATTTCTTTCTCTGCCCTATTCAAAATTCCAAATTGAGAGAATGAATTGTTCAGATGTCTTTGAGCCACTATATACACACACATTGGTTTTTGTGATTTATGGGGACTCTCCATAGGCGTAATGTTTTTTTATACTGTACAGACTGTTTGTGGTATTGTCCTACACTGACCCTACACCTAAACCTACCCCTTACAGAAAACTATGTGAACTTTTAGATTTTTTTTTTTTTAAAAAGCAGCATTTAATATGTTTTTTAAGCCTTTTGAATTACAGGGAAACTGAATCTGGGCTGTTTATAAATTTCCTCATAAATCATCTTCATATTGTAAAACCCATGTCATTATACAATTTTTGTGTCCTCATGAACTACATAAACATGCAAACACGCAAACACACACCCCAAAACTCTTTTATATGTTGTTAAAGAGATAGTTTACCCAAAATGAAAAGTCATAAAATACTTACCCTTCAGAACTAACTACTCAAAGGACATAAATTAAAGCATTTTTGATTAAATCCAAAAGCATTCTGACCCTCCTCAGATGGAAAAGGAACTAATATGTTTAAGACCCAGAAAGGCAGTAAGGATATTGTTAAAACAGCCCATGTGGCATCAGTGGGTCAATCTTAATTTTAATGAAGCTACGAGAATACATTTTGTGCGAAAAAAAAAGAAAGAAAAAAAAACAGAAATTGCGACTTCATTTCAACAATTTCTTCTCTTCTGGGTCAGTCTTCGATCAGATTATTGTTACTTTATTATGGTAACTTTAAAATAGGTAATACTTTTTATATTAACTATTCATTTTTTGCCCTCAATAAATTCTTCATTTGCTGCTACTTATTAATAGTTAGTAAGGTAGTTGTTAAGTTTAGGTATTGGGTAGGATTAAGGTTGTAGAATAAGGCATTAATGTGTGCTTAATTAGCACTAATAAATGACTAATATTCTAGTAATATGCATAATAATAAGTGTATCTGTAAAATAAAGTGTTACCATTATTATTATTTAAGTTTAAATAATAAGTTTAGATTTCTTATGGGAGTAAAAAATACTTAAAATCTCCATTTGTGAAACAGGAACTCATCTGGTACAGTTTGTTCTAATAAGCACAATGTCTCAATATAAGAACTACAAAAAATAGGAACAGTGCTTGATGCATCAGTGGAGACACATATACCCAGTCTAACTCACAGACAAACAGAGTGGGCTGCCAGGTCAAGCCGGTGCAGTCATTACTAACAGGTTTAGTAAGTATCTGAACTACAAATCCAATAGGCTAGCTGGAGGACACAGTTCTGCTGTTAGTCTCATCAATCACCTGTTCCTTCCATCAGAGATACCAAACACCCACACGCAAACATCAACAGACATAAAACCTATTCACTGAACCGCTGCAAAGTCTGTCCATTCCTGACCCTCACAGACGGATGGCCAAACACTCAGTAAAGGACATTGAGACTTTAATCATCTACTACTGGCAACAAATCAGACGAACAGATGCCCATTTGCTCTTCACGTCCATGGCTAATTCAAATCTGGTCAACCATACATACAAAATTAGAGACACTGCCAAATGACCCCTCGAAATTAATATCCCAGTGACTTCAGCAGATTGTGCTAAAGTGTATCCACCTGAGCCGAGGTCAGTGTGGGGAAAAGTGTGGTAATCGAAAGCTGCACACAGCTACAGGCCTTGAGGCTTCTGGCCCCAGTGCTCCTCCTCCAGGAGTGAACCTGTGGACAGATGAGATAAACTCATTTTGGAAATGGAGCGTTTTTTATTTCAGTCTAAAACACGTCTCCATTTTTCCATAACTCCTGCCTTAATTGGATTCTAAGGGCTAATGGCTTTCCCAGCTTTAGCTTCTCCCCCTAAATGTTTTCATTTTTTGTTCTTTCTTCTGACTCCCGTTGACGTTCTTCCCCGTTTCTACTTCTCCTAAATTGTGGTCGACCTCAGTCTGCAGAGAGGTCATTAGGATTAGCCGATCACTGCAAACCTGTCTTCACATCATATCACATCATATACTTTATGCAAAATAATGGTTCGGAGTGGTTTTGGAAATGTTTGATATTTTAGACCGATTTTAAAACATCTCTTGCTTTCATCTTTTATGCTTTTTATGCCCTGGTTTACACAAACTATTTTAACAGCCAGCAGGTGTATGATAGTGTTTTGTACTTTTTGTTGTTGTTTTTATTTTATTCACTAATACTGTATGACACCAGTCAGTGTAACATGACCCTTGAGAAATACTAATATGCTGAATTGATGGAAATAAAAAAATAAATAAATTAATAACAATAACCTAAAAAATTTCTGTCATCTCACACACACATACACATACAAGCACAAACACACCGGTTCAGCTGAAAACTGCACTGCTGATGTACATGAATAAATGGAACACGTGGGATTAAGACTAATACTCCTTGCATGCCTGACACTCTTTCATCCTAGTGACACAGGGGGAGCAGGACTAGCAATGCATCCTTGTTATACAGTCTTACATTACTACAACACCAGGTTCAAATCATAACAGCGAATTAGACCGCAGGCTTTAAAGAGGTCAATGTTTTCCCCTTCAAAAAATTCTCCTGTTACATGGAATATGTAATGCATGGCAGGGCACGGAAGCTAAAAGAAGCCGTCTTGGGACCAGCCCTTGAGGTGCCTTGGCCGTTGGGAGGAAGAGGAGAGGCTGAGGTCAGAAGGCCGGTAATCAAAGCGTGTAAGAAATAAGGAGGACAGAAAGAGGAGAAAAAAAAAAAAAGCACCAAGAGGCACAGCGTTAAAAAGGTTATCCCTATTGAATGACGGTGCTTGATTGAGCTTGGCAGACAAGACTGTGTGGCTTTATTTATAAACTTTCTACCCACAGGATCGCCTGTGAAATCAAAAGAATTAAAATGAGTGGCCAGCAGCTTAGGGTTTACACAAACAGACTAATGTCTACTAGTGAAAGAGAGAGAGAAAGAGAGAGAGAGCCAGAGAGACACAAACAAGAGAAAAAAAAAAACACAAGCAAAAGAAAAAGGAGGAAATCAATTTGGGCGACAGTCAAAGGAAAAAGTTTTGAAACAAGTAGCAAACAAGAACCAAAAAAAACAGCAGAACATACTGTCGCCATAAAGATCTAATTAATATACAGTACTTTACTTGCATAAAATACACTGCACTGCTCAAAACGTTTGGGGGTGAGTATTTTAAGTTAATTTTAATACTGTTAATCTTGCATTTAAGGGATAAAAAGGAAATGCATATTACACTGCATTTCCCAAATATTTCAAAATAATACTGTTTCACTGTATTTTGACCAAATAAAGTTTGGTAAGACTTTGAAAGAGATAACAAATATACTCCTAATTTTTGAACAGCAAAGTTGCTGTACAAATAAACATTTAAATTCATATTATATTGACAGATCAAGTGAAATGGTATAAAAACAACTAAAAACAAAATAGCTGATTTGTGAACAGGAAATGGAAAACCTGGACTAGAATGGAGTGATTACAGAACACTGAGGGGAAATTGCCGTGAACTGAAACCAAAGACTCTTGCAAATGATAAATTATTTTTGTACTAT
Source organism: Enteromius viviparus (assembly GCA_032353835.1). NCBI lineage: Eukaryota > Metazoa > Chordata > Actinopteri > Cypriniformes > Cyprinidae > Enteromius > Enteromius viviparus. The sequence continues at coordinate 7,507,477 of JAUCNO010000082.1, read as the reverse complement.
TTGAGATATTTAATACTTTAGGATCCACTGAAACACTGTACTTTTTGTGGCCGCTGAACAGAGCTGTCCCAGACGGGCATACTGTACAACAGAGTACATGAGTCTGTGCGGTGAGCGCTACAGCACACTCATTTTCCACACACTGACGCTAGAGATGGAAACCAGACTAAGGCCTGACTGAGAGCTGGCCTTCAAACAGCCCAATGTCCAACACAAACCACATCAAGAGCCTGCCGGACCTCCACCACAAAGCCTGGAAATGAACCAGTGCCTTTAACTGCAATATGTTTAACATTCACAAAGAGCTATTTAAACTAAAAACACTGCCAACACGCAGGAAAATCAGAAAGTACAGCTGCTCAGGGCGATTGTATGAGAAACGAATGCACGTTTGCCTCCATTTTTACCACAGGACTATAGAGTGTGTTTAGATTTCACTGATATCAGTTGGATTCTCCACTTTGTATTGTGAACAAGACTTAACAACACTCAGAAATCGCTACTAACAATAAAGTCAATCTTTGAAAGAACATACAAAGCACATGGTAATGACCACAGGGAAATAAATACAGACTGAAAAGCAGACTGCTACCACTTATAAATGATGAGATATGTAAAGCCAGAAAGGAAACTAGACAATGATACTATAGGACATGCAACAGCGTGCAGCCACATGTCAAAAAAGATTTTTGTCCGCAGACACACAAAGAGAGACAGAAATAGAGAGGAAGGAGATTGAGAGTTAACAGCACATGAAACTGTTAAGAGAGAATGACACAGATAGGGATATACAAATCTCTTCATTAATAATGAAAATCAGTCAGAAGAGAGAGGGATGATATGGGACACAGGACAAACATATAATCAAGCATAATTAAAAAGAGCTCACCAATATGGAGTCCACTTAAATAGGAAGCAAACTCAGTGTCCTCTTCAAATTAGGAAAGGCAGAAGGAATCAGGACAGATTTATATTAGAGAGGAATACTACTATATACTGAAAGATGAGCAAAACAAAAGGTTGTCAATTTGGCTTAAAGGTATAAAAAATAAAACTGGTCAAAGTACCATTTAAAAGGTTTGGGATCAGTACAATTAAAAATAAAAATAACATAAAAAAGTATATATACATTTATAAAAAGTGACACTTTTTATAAGATTTTTGCCACTCTCAGACAAAAGGTTCAAAATCTTTCAAAAATCATTTGTATAATAAAAAAGGTACCAGTATGTACATTTAAGCTAATTAAGGTGTACTTTTGAAAAAGTACCACCCAAGTGACAGCTTTTATATGTTTTTTCAAGACATTACCGACCCCAAACTTTTGAACTGCTGTGTATTTTACAGACAAAAACAACTCTCATATTTCTTCATCAACTGATCCTCTACAGCCGAACCAGGTGGACAACTTTCCATGTGGGCCATAAACTTCAGATTTCTTTTGTCTATTAGACAACTCATAATGCATTCAATACATATCATACAGATGGAACAAAAAGAAGTTGTTACTCAAAATATCTGTTGCATCTTACAAAACAATAAGACGATGAAATACTGAGGGAAACATTCAAGTTCAAACTCACATTCACACGGTCTACGAAGAAAGACTAAAATGGCTGGGATTCATCTGAGCACTCATCATGCTAATATTATTTAAAGGGTAAGGCACAGTTGGTAAGGCAAAAATGTGTGATGTATATGTATGTAAAATATTGTGTGACTGTGAGTGTATGTCTTTGTGTATGAGAGAGCTATAGTATAGTGAACTCTTGGCCCCTTTACACACTCTGCTACGCTCCATTAGGTGGTTGTGGTCCAATGAATGCTAATCAACCGTGTCTTCATTGTTTGGGTACTCTGTTACCACATACAGGGGTCCCCAGCCAATGATCTAATGGCTATGACATCTAATAGGTGAATCAGGGTTAGTCTGAAAGGTGTACCTTCAATGTCCTCCACTGGGAAAGCAAAGCAAAGAAAGGAATATGATAAACATAAAAAGATTAAAAACAGATCAAGAGCGGGATGAAGAGAGCAAAAGAGTGGAGGAAGAAGAAAATGACCTACCCCATTCAAACGACTCATCATCTTATGAAGAAAAAAATAAATAAACAAAAAGATATAGTCATGTGAGGGGAGGCACACATTACAAACAGCATTTGAAATATTTCATATACAAATTAAAAGGGACAGTTCAAACAAAACCCGTTTTATTTGCATTTGCTGTTTTAATGAAAGTCAGTGGGATACAATGCAGTTTATCTCTAATATTCTTCAAAAAGTATTCTTTTGCTCCAAAGAAAGTGAGTCAGTTACAGGTTTGGAACAACATGAGGGCGAGGAATTGATCACAGTTTTCAATTCTGGGTGAACTGGCCCTATAAATGTCAGACTAATGTAATACTGTATGTTTGTTTTCTATGAGAAGTCTTTAGTATGCTACTAAGTGGTAAACCATTGCTTACCTCATAGGAAACTTTAACTACTGAACAACTAACACAGTTCATAACAGCGGAGAAAGTGTTTTTGAGTGCATGTGCAGGCCTGAAGACATGAGAACATTTGGAGTCACTTTAAAAGCTTCCTCCAGTTCATGTGGTCTCAATTCTACTAAACAAGCTTAAATCAAAACACACACGAGCAAAGGGCAGCATCTACACAGTCTGCCATACACATCCACACAGTCCTGCCAAAAAAGCAATACCATGAAGAGAAGGATGGAGGGCAGTAAAATCTTTTGTGTGCTATCAGTCAAGTGAATCCTTACGCATCTGCCTTCATGTCGGTGTGACCCAAAGGACCAAAAATACCAAATTAATTTTAAAGGGAGATCTACTGGCATTTGTAAATGGGTATGATGTACAGGTGAAAATTGCTAAATCTCATGTCTCTTCAGATAAACCAAATCAGAAAATAACTTTTAAGTAAAATGTGCCTCCAAAATATTTGGTTTTGCATGCCATTTGTTTACAAAGTACCATAAAAATAAAAGCCAATAAAGCCATTTCCGGCCTAATGGATAGGGAGTTGAACCAAAAGATCGCATTTTCAGCAGGGATTGTGGGTGGTGGCAGTGAATTCCCAGCACTCTCTTCACCTTCAACACCACGACTGAGGCGAGTACCTTGAGCAAGGTACCCCCAACTGCTCCCCGGGGCACAGCAGCAATGGCTGCCCACTGCTCCGGGTGTGTGTGGTTGTTCACTTCTCACTTCTGTGTGTGTGCACATTGGATGAGTTAAAAGCAGAGCATAAATTCCAAGTATGGGTCACCATACCTGGCCACAAGTCACTTCACATTAATTCAAATAAGCGGGAATGGTGAGTGTAGATTAAAGAGGTGCTTAAATTGTTTCCATTTCTATAATGATGACAGAACAGTTGGAATGAAACTATATCTGGTCAAACAAACAAAGGGCACAAACCAGAGCGTGTGAAGAGGCAGGAAAGACCTACCAACTCTCCATGTTTACAAACAGATTTAAATCAATACCACTGTAGGTTCCACATGTACTGTTTATATAGACCCTATGTAAATATATCAGTTGACATGTGCATATATCCCAAAGAAAATTGTTCCACGTGCAATGTGTCAACACTACAATAACAACAAGAAGCTTGTGATCAGTGGTCCTGGGGCCCATAAAACAAGTTTACTTATTTGACTTATTTTGAACCAAATCAACTGACAATAAGTCAGATTAACTGAAATAAACCTGGTTTATTTGGTAAACTTGTTTTATGGAACAGGCCCCTGAAGATGTTAAAGTTACTAACTGATAGACAATTTTCTCAAAAAGACGCAAGCGGAAGAGAGAACAGTTAAATATAAACAGACATTAATCATAATGGACTTCACTGGAAGATGGATGGAGACTTAATGGTTTTAATTGCTTCTATTGTCCTGATTGCATGTCGCTTTGGATTAAAGTGCCTGATAATTGACTAAAAGTAATGTTAAATGCAAATATCATTAATATTCAACTAAACAACAACAAAGCTGAATTTCCATTTCAAGCCAACTAAGTACTTTACTCAAGGATATAATGGTGCTCTATATAGGACTGTACCAGCAACGTTTTAGTTACTAATCTACTGTACATCTGACCAACCTATTGTACCTAACTACAATATAGTGGAAGTCTGTCTGTTTTCCCAGCCCTTTTGACCCATATTAGAGCAATTAATGAGTATCTATTTTAATCAGGATTTGAAAATGATTTTCTATGACTGTAGAAACACAGTTTTACAGTACTATCTGTACCTGTTCAGGGGTGTGTGGTTTGTAATGAATACATATAGCCTCATGCAGTGATCATGCCGTTCTAATAATAAGGTTTTATGTGAGTGCACATATCTGCAGCACAAAGCACTAGGGTGTGTTCAGTCATCTAGAGAACGTCCCTCATCTCTGCTCTTTGAAATATGGGCAAACATCAACGCACTGCAGGCCAGTAGACAGATGGTCTTACTCTTAAAGCACACAAGTTTCAAACAAACAAACTTATTTTTTCCAAGCACACATCTATACCTGTGTTAAAACACATTTGGATTGGTATTGTATATGGTCTGTTTCTGGTCAAGTCATTTACTGAGCTTTCAGCTTTTCTTGCAAATTCCCATACGTGAATTCTACACATGAAAAGTTGAATCAAAGCAGCACTTTAATATTACTTATGCTTATTTGTTATAAAGACGACAGCAGTTTCAAGACTTTTACGGTGGTCCTGGAAAACTCATCAAGAACCGATACCTCAGTGACAGCACATCAACTTATCCTCCTCATTGTTTTAAGCAGCTGATAGACTGACAGAGAAAAATGGAAGAGGTGGGAGGCCGAGCATGTGGCACGGGGGATAAGAAACCAGAATGGCTGTATTATTCAATCAAGTGTGTGTGGAGCTGTCCGGATGACGGCAACATGTCGGGAGTGTTGCTGTGCGTCTGACTCGTGGTGAGTCTTAAGTGTGCCCATGTGTAGAGAGTAACCCAGCACAGCTCCGTAAAGACCCCTGCTGTCAGCCAGTGGGAGAGATTAGAGCTGGGGCGTACAAATACACGCACACACACATGCAATAAGCAGACATGAGAGATTAATGGAAACCAGTAGAGGAAGCTTATGTCCAGGCGTGCATTAACGCACATGTACATGAATACACATGTGTGCACATATCTCCCTGGCACCAATCAGGGGAGTCTGGGCTCTCTGACTGCGTTCACTTCACCTTGCACTTCCCAACCTTCCCTCCCTCTCATCTAATCTTTTCCGGTTGCTGTTCGAACTATTTTTTTTTTCTAGGCATTGCTCAATTCAAAGAGTCATGTCACTGTCATATGCAAGAGGCCCAATGTATTGCAGATGCTGTTTAAAGATCATTACTGCAGTAGTACAGGAACAAAGGATGCTCAACATCAGGGCTCAACATATTCAGTGACCTTTTACATCAGTGTTTAGGGCAGTGCTTCTCAACCTTTTTAATTCCAAACGACACACGCTGTCCAACATAATATTAAACACCCCCCTCCCTAGTATTTCTATTGTTAATTATGACAAAGTATTTGATCACTTGCTTATCAGCCAGATTCCTGACACTCAAAGACCTGTTATTTTGCTTTTAAATAGTCCAGCTACACTCTGCTCATGATTCTAAATTAGCAGCACCTGTTTGAGGTCGGACTCCTGTGCACCCCACAATCAGCCAAAGTCTAAGTAGCAACATGGGCAAAACCAAAGGGCTGTCAAAAGACACAAGTCAGCCCATGTCCAGGCCCGTCTGAAGTTTGCCATGGACCATCTGAATGATCCAGAGGAGTTATGGGAGAAAGTCCTGTGGTCAGATGAGACCAAAGTAGAACTTTTTGATCTTAACTCCATTCGCCGTGTTTGGAGGAAGAAGATCCAATAATACCATACAGTGAAGCATGGGGCTGAAGGCATCATGCTCTGGGGATGTTTTTCTGAACAGGGGACAGGTAGACTGCACTGTATTAAGGAGAGGATGAACGGGGCCATGTATTGTGACATATTGGGAAAAAACCTCCTTCCCTCAGTCAGAGCATTAAAGATGGGTCTTGGCTGGGTCTTCCTACATGACAATGACCCAAAGCACACAGCCAGGAAAACCAAGAATGGCTCCGTAAGAAGCATATCAAGGTTCTGGAGTGGCCTAGCCAGTCTACAGATATAAATCCACAAAATCCCTCCTGCAGTGTGTGCAAACCTGGTGAAGAACTACAGGAACTGTTTGACCTCTGTAATAGTTAACAAAGGCTTCTGCACCAAATTTTAAACATTTTTGACTCAAGTGATCAAATACTTATTTGACACAGTAATTCCCAAATAAATTGTAAAAATCAATGAGATTTCCGGATTTTTCTTTTTAGACTCTCACAGTGGAAATGCACCTATGCTTAAAATTGTAGACCCCTCCATGATTTGTAGGTAAGAAAACCAACTTGCAAAATCAAAGGGTGATCATGCATACATATACACACTTTTTTTTTTAAATACTGGGGCCACAACACATAGCCTGACTGGACTAGCACAAAATATATACTGTATCTTATTGTTAAGCCCTGCTGTGTATGAGCATGTTTTAGTTGCTGCATGATTGTATGAGTGTGGTCCTTACAAAATCTTTTGCTAGGGGTTCTCTGAAGAGTCATGACAGTCATGGGTTTCCAGGTTGCCAACCTCCTGAAGAAGAGAAAGATAAAAGATTAAAAGCTAAAGGGGCAAATAAATAATCTACAGTACAAGTCAGTGTTTGGAACTGACATATGCATTTACTTGTTGATAAGAGCGAAAAGCAATTTCAACCATCAAATCTGAATGTAAGGGAGTCAATTTGACAAATCTAATACATTTATCACGCTTGTTTATAACCAAAATGTACAAATGCAACTTAATTAGAAATTTTGTACTCCGAATCAGACTGACAAACTTATTCTGTTGCCGTGAGTGCAGTCATACAGAGACATGCAATAAAACCCATCAGATTTCATGACCGTATGGGGATTACTAAACACTTCACTACAATGCAGAGCTACCTGCCTAAGTATCCATTAGTGAGTGAGAGTGTGTGTGAGCGACGGAGAGAAAGACTGGTCAGCCAGAAACAGCACTTGCTACTGTACATCTGACAGATTCAAAAATATGTTTTACAATTGAAAGTTACTTTTTTTTTTAAGAGAAATAGAGAAAGAAACTATTTCCTAAGGCAGTGCACATGTGCATGCACGTCAGAGTCCACTTTACAAAGAACGCCACTGATGTGCAATTTTCCATGTGTGGACGTCCAAAGTGGATGCGAACCAGTGCTATCATTGTCTGTCATTACTCATTCCAGCCCAGACAGCCACGGAAATCCAAAGTATTTTGGCCGAGCCCTCTTGCACAAAAAGGGAAAAAAATGACGAGGAAGACAAAAAAAAAATCATTCCTTTCATAGTAGGGAGTGAAAGTCAGGTTGTAATGGAGTGGAAGAAGTCTGGAATGATCGAGAGACAGAGAGATGGATGCATGACAGGAGAATATGATATATGAGGGGGCTGGACAGAGGGCGGACAGGATGATGGAGTCACGGAGTGCTGTTGAATTTAAAACTGGTGATAGTGGGAGGAAAAGAGCAGGCAAGAGAGAAAAGCATTGGCTAACCTCTCCTGAAAGTGTTTGGATGGGATGAGTCCTGCGCGCGGGTTGCCATCACCCTCCAGTTTGGCTTGCCACCAGGTGGCATCGTCCTGGCTCATAACCTGCAGGATATCTCCCTTCTTGAATGCCAAGCCTGCCTCCTTGCAAGGGATCGCATTATCCTCAGCTGGATTGTAATCAAAAAGCGTCTTTACAAACATCTGAAGAGCAAGAGAGAAAAATCAGCTTTAAAATGAACAACATTAAATAGATTAAAATGAAATCAGAGAAGGATGAGATTCAAATCACATCTGCTCCGTCCCTCTCTAAAGCATGACCAAATAAAGGTGTATTTTGGGTAAGCAGGCAGGCTTACTTTCCATGCAATGCAACAATTGGACATTCTGTGCGATTCTCATTAGTGTTTTTCTCTAACAAAGAAGATCTAGGGGCGTTTAAAGAATTGGAGTGATTGTGCTGACATATCTAATGAATAAAAAAAGACAACTAAGAAGGGTTAGTGAGAGACAGCAAAGTTCCCAAAGCGCAGAGCAGTGGCTTGTGCTGATTTAGAGAGCAGCATGTGCCATACAGGAAAAATTATGTTACAGAGGAGAACGTTCCCCACAAACACACCAATACATCCTGAGGGAACTCTTCATCTCTGTCTAGCACTCCATTTTTTTTATCCCTCTTAAACATGTGCAGCCAATTAGCAGCACTTCAACATATTCATTACACGTGCGGAAAACAGTAAACTACGGTCACTGGATCACACACACACATATGCGGATTATGACTAAATTCAAAACTGAAACATATTTAAACCATTACAGCACAGTAAAAGAATATGACTATTGTCTCGCATAGCTTAATTAAAACACAACCCTCAAAAGAGATTTTTTTTTAAATTTGTCATATTCAACAAGGATGCATTAAACATACATATAGAAATTCACAGTGTAATAAGAAATTATTAATGATACTTGAATACTAAATCAGCATATTAAAATGCTAAAAAATGTTATCAGCATTTTAATTTATTTTTCAGAGACAAAGGAATTTCAGAATAAACAAAAAAATGATTTGACTTAATGCGGTGTATGCAATCTGTGTTTAGTCTTTAATTGCATCATAACTTCAGCTTGGCAACATTGTCTTAATTCTATTGGAATCAATCAGTGATTGAATGATTCTGACAAGTTTCTAGCAGGCTTTACATGAAGTGGTATTTGTGTAGCTGTACATACACACAGTATTACAAATCAGTCATTATTGAGGTTTCACGTAGACAGCAGGCAGTAAGGCAGCTCTCTAGGTTTAGGAACAGGTTTAGTGCAAATCATTTGTGTTGATGATAGGGGTGGGCGATATGGAAAAATATCATATCACGATTTTTTCTGGTGAAATCACAATTTTTATCCCAATTCTTTTTCAAGTTGTTTTTTAGGACCATTTTGCTAATTACAGAGGTAGGGGTGGGAAATATGGCAAAAATATCATATTTAAAAAAAAAAAAAAAAAAAAAAAAAAAAAAAAAAAATGTCATTGTCGTTCAAATACAGAAGGGAACATATTTAGGCCAAAATGAGTGAAGATAAAAATCGTTGTCATTTTATCTTTTTTATTCTAATAGATACACATTACAAATAAACATAATATGAATAAAACAAACAGTGCTTTTATTTTCAGGAAGAGTAGGGGTAGCAGTATTGAATTAACAAACATGAAAGGTGAAACACTATATACTCCTACACTACATCCATCATTTACTCACTCAGTCGTTTATATCTGAACTCTTTTTCCGGGTTTCTTTTTTCTGTTGAACATTGTTTTAAATTCAATGAGGACCAGCTACTGTTTGGTTACTCAAAATATCTTATTTTGTGTTTAGCACAAGAAAGAAATTGATACAGGTTTGGGACAACATGTGAGTAAATAATGACAATTATAATTTTTGAGTGAACTATCCCTTTAATGACAAGCTTAATGTTTAGTTCTGTCCCTTTTAGGGCTGCACAAATATAATATACTGGCACGTTTTTCTCTCAATTGTTTTAACTTTAGACACAAGCAGCTGTGTTTAACACTGTGTGTTTGTGACAGTATTACCACAATTACATGCGATAAATATCTTAGTTGAGTAATTCTGTGCTATTTGACAGGTTTGTAGTGCACATGCGCTTCAGGTGTACACGCTGGAAAATCACATCTGGACAGCACACATATGAAATGTTTAATCAGCAAGGCTTTAAAGTGAATAATTTACTTTTGTGATTGTGAATAAGTACTGTGTCCGGTGAGTGTAATTCTATCATTGAGTTAACTCTGATGTGAATGTATGTCACTTTGCACAGCATATTGAGACGGAGATGATAAAATAGCACAGTACTACGATATTTCTTAAAAAGCAGATGGTCCACGATCAAAAATAGTCATATCGCCCACCCCTAGTTTAAGATGAATGGGCACAAAAGCTTATCCATCAAACCAGCAGCCCGTGGTACTTAAACAGTGGGGGAGATTTTCCCTGTTTGACTAGAACATCACATATAGGGCAACTCTTTCTCTGTTCACTATGTCTGATCGGCGATAGTGAGGATGAATTTTACCTTAGGCTCTTTGCTTTGTGCCTCCTCTTTGATGCCTGGGACCACTTTGAATGTGATGGCACCTTGCGACTGGGACTATAAAGAGTCAAAAAAGACAACATATCAACAAGAATTCAGCATTTTTGTGCTGAAACAGCCAGGGTTTTAAACTTTTAACCACTTTTAATATTAACTTCATGGCATATACCCCCAGTTTCACAGACAAGGCTTAAGCTAGTCCCAGATAAACTGCATGCTTGAGCTGTCTCAGATGAAAATATCTTGCTCTGACAAATCTTAAAACATGTCAGTGTCATTGTTGTGTATTATCACGCACACTTGTAATACCTTTTTGTAAAGGTTGCTTAAATATCTTAATTTAACTAATGCCTAGTCTTGGCTTAAGCTAAGCCTCGTTTGTGAAACCGGGCCATAATGTTTTATACATGTTTCATGTTGACAGGCCAAAGACACACGTGCATACCAGGATGCGAATTATTTCCTCAGGCTTTTTGTCACCTACAGGGATACCGTTGACCTCTTTCAGCTCATCTCCGACGTGTATCAGTCCTGGATACAACAAAGAGAAGTTAAAAGACCACATAAAGCACTTAAGCAGTTTATTCAGTGTAATAAACCATCCCAGGCTTCATGTAAACAAACTAAACATCTGGGTGCTGTTAGAGAGCATTTGTGTATAGAAAGAAGAGGTACATTAGCACCCACCACTTCTGTCTGCTGCCCCGCCTCTCATGATGCGTGCTATTAAGATTGCTCCACTATGTTCATCCCTTTTTATGGTGGCACCCTGTAACACACATACAGTACAAAATTGTCACTCACATTAAGTCAAGTCAAAGAAAGTTTATATGCACATAAAATGTTAATTAATCTTCACATTTCCTCAGACAATCACATTTGTTCCTGAATGAGCAAATTTAAACCAGTGGTTAAAATGTTAAATGAATGATTCAAAGACTTAGAATACATGTTTCATTGATGAATTAATCAATGTTTTTGAACGTATCAGCTGAAATGATTGACAGTTTTATTTTATTTTTTTTGCTTTTTTATTCTTGAATAAATTCAGTGTTTGTGACAAAATCAATTGAATCAATGACTCACTGATGAATACAGTCATAGCATCCAAATATGCATAACATCCATCCTAAAATAGTATGTGAGCTTCAGAAGAAGTACTGCATGTCCCAAAGCGTAGCATTTTGAAAACAGTAAGTATCCAGGCGGTCTAATATTGCTGGCAGATTTTTGAAAACTGAATACATACACACTCCAATGCAGGGGTCAAACTTGATCCTGAATGGCCGGTGTCCAACAGAGTTTAGCACCAACTTGCTCCAACACTTGCTTTTATTCAAGTGTACCTATTAAGGTAAGATCAAGTGTAGGTAAGTTTCAGGTGTGTTTGATTAGGGTTGGTGCAAAACTCTGCAGGGACAACGGCCCTCCAGGACAGAACCTGATGACTCTAATAGTTAATATTGTAAATAACCCATTATACTTATAGGAGAAGGATTCAGTTCAGTATTACAAACACTACACAAGGCTGAACATGACTACAATGCAACAACAATAACACAAGCAGATTCAGTTATTAATAATAGGCCCTTTCGCAGCGCTTTAGTTCCAGAACTAAAGTAGTACAGTCCTAAAGTGGTGGGATGATTTTGGTACTACGAACTGACAGGTACAGTATAAGCAGGTCTACCGTGACACCGTTTGAGTGCAGTGTTCAACAAGGGAAACAAAGAACAACATAAAAAAAGAACAATGTTAGCAACAGAAGGATGGAGGAAGCTGTAATCGGAGAAATGTTTTTGTTGTGAACGTCGACATTGCGTGTCCGTTATTGTGAAAGTAGCAAGACATGGGTCAAGTGATTAAAAGAATGGAAAAGATGAGTACAGAGAAGAATCTTCAAGGTCAGCTGGCAGCGCTACATGTCATTGAGGCTGACACAAGCAGAAAACACCATAGACGAAGTCTTCAGGTAAGTGTTATTTACAAAAGGAGTGTTTACACATTATATCTTTACAGTGTTTTAAATCATGGCAGGTGAGGGTGTTTTCATATGCGTTTAGCCAGTCCGCGTACACTTATATTATTACTCATAGTTCCTAGAACTTTAGACTCTACTCTGAAGTACAACCTAGTTTAGTTCCTCCAAATGGAGTTCCCTGGAACTAAAATCATTCCTAGCTCCTGCCTTGCGAACACGTCAAAAAGTTGGTAGTTCCATAATTAGTTTGGGTATTATGAAATGATTCTTGTGACGTGAAAGGCCCTAATATTAATTTAATGTTATTTGTTTTATATTTCATTAGCAACAACATTGTAAACCCTACAAGATACAGACAGTGTAACAGCAAAACAAAAAAGTCTGGCAACTATTACATACATAATTTTGCAAAAAACATGAGCAGAGTTCTCTACATGGAAGAACCAGTATGAATTATGTATTAGGGCTGCACGATTGAGAAAAAAAACTAATTGCGTTTTTTTTTTTTTTTGACAAATATTGCGATTGCGATGCGATTTTCGCATTTAGCACTCTTTTGTTCCACGTCGTTCTTCGTGAATCCAAAATAAGTCCAAACAGCTGAAGCACCACCCTTCTTGTTAACCAAGTGCTCCCCCGCTTCCTCTTCCGTCACCGAAGAAGTGCCTTCGGCCATTTCTTGCAGTAACAAGCTTTTTCTATTGGCACAAATCGAGGTACACACAACATACAACCTTGTTTGCATTGCCATTTCTCATTGGCCAGCAGACCAGGAACACGAGATTTTAGAGGCGGGGGAAAAAATCTCAGACAGGTTATTGAGGGAGTTAAAACCTCAATATCGATGCAATAAAGGTTAACCGTGCAGCCCTATTATGTACACAAGGATGCGAACAGTGACAGGATGACTCAAAGGCCAGTTTACACTGACTCTTCTACTATTACATTTTTCTTCTACTCTTCTACTATACTATAGACCATTTCATTATTTTTCAGTATCACTTGAAAAATAATTTATCGCTGATGAAGAAAGTCACTTGTTTCATTGCTGAAGGAATAGTGTTTTTGAACAGATCAGCTGAACTAATTATTCAGTGACTCACTACATAACAGGAAATTGCCACCACCTACTGGCATAAAATTTTATAAAGATCTTTGCGTTTGTATATCGCATAGTAAATGCTCTGAGACTAGGGAGTATGGCTAGATACACATGACCACTTAACAGATCTAAATGGACTGCTATGACTGCCAAAAACACAAGCAGGAATGCAAAAGCACAAGCCATCCATGGCACAGGACTGCCAACAATATGCCAGCTCTGTGTGTCATCCTACCCCCAAACATACTCATGTGCTGTTGTAACAGAGACACACGTGGTCAGACGATCACAGCATGGGCTGTCACCACACACACAAACACACGGCGAAATTAGACAGCGAGACTGAGACGGCAAGACTCCTAGCAGGGAGCATGGCTATTCACACACAAACATGTCAGACAGTTTGAGCTTCAGTCTGCCTTCTTTCACCCTCTGTTTTCTGCATCAGTGTCTCTAAGGCTGTTATTATTTCTGAAGCATCCGTGACAGTGGATGAAGGTGCGGAGCGGTTCCTCCAGTACTGTATGCATGTGTGTTTAAAACCTATTGCTGTTTTTACCTCGCCTCATTTCAGGTGTCTAAAAGAGGTGAAAAAACAACCTTGACAAACTTGTTCCATTGGCACATCAATAGGATTTTTAAAACCCTTGAAAAAAAAATAAAACACACTGAAGAGACACACACACACATGTTCCTCTTCTATCTGCCTTACCTCAGTAAGACCAATAATCTGCTGTCAAAGCCGTTCTGATGACTTGGTCACCTGTAATGATTTTGCAATGTCATCGACTAATACATTAGCTCAAGGTCCTCCTCTGATGTGTTAAACACAGGTTTTAAGATGGAAAGAGCAGCCGTTTGTCGACGCTCCCTTCAGAAGTCTTTGAATATTTCCTGTTGATCAAATAATTGGAACAATTTGGTGACCTGGGAGGACAAGGCAGCGATTGGCCCAGAGTTTTGGGAGGTGACAGAAACCAGTGATCAGTTTAGCTGTTACATCTCAAAGTGAGATAAAACAGTGGTGTTTATGAGACACATGAGGGAGATTGAGAGAGAGAAAGGGAGTAAAGAAAGAGAATTAGACCATAGATATACCATTTCAATTCGGTAAAATGTGATAAAGTGATCAGTAGAACCAGTCCAAAAAAGTTCCCTTTTAATCCAAACATGAATAATAATAATAAAAAAAATAAAAACAAACTTAAAATCGCTGAACTGAAGGTACAGTAGTCTGCTTAATCGAGTGTGGAAGGAGTTTTTTCCAGTGTGCTGGAAAAGACCATTATTCACTCAACAAGGTTATTATTCATATCAATACATCATTACACACTCAACACTCGCTGCCTCATCGTGCAAGGCAGACTTAGATATTCATAATGCTTTCATAAAAGATAAAGGCGAAACAAAACCCAAGACAAAGATTTCTGTCACATCCAATTAGAAAGGACATTTCTCATATTATTCTAATCAATCTTTCTTGTAATGACGAACATCATTCTGCAATCCTAAAACACTAATCAGAAGCCAGATACACAGCTTCTAGTACAAATCTCAAGGCCTGGATTAGATAATTCCATATATGGAAGGACTCCAAGCGCGGGTCTAAGTGTTATGCATTAAAGCAAATAAAATCTTGTTGTCATTTACCCATGCAAATAACAGAAGTCCATATTTTTCCTCTTGTTGTGAGAGCATCAACGGATATTTTTCATGTGCAAGTGTATCCTCTCGGTCTCAGACATAACAGACTTCCTCCAAATCACACATGCTGCTGAGAGAGCCATGCTACACTAGGCTGATTAACCAAACTCATCACGCAGGCATGATTTACCCATCAGGAACTCCGCCTCTGTTAGTCATCCTCGCAATCACACTCGCACGATCCTCGCAAGTGCAACTTCATCCTTGCAGTAAGGTCACTTGTAATAGGCAGCTGGAGGAAATGAGCAGGTTCTTTGATTGAGCATTTTCAAGGTTTTCTTATTTCCTCTTGTTGCCCATTAAAACACTGTCTATAAATAGACTTTAATGAAAAATTTTCCTCTGAATGTCGAGAGAGAGAGAGAGGAAAGCAGAAACTGAGATGGAAGAAAAATTAAGCAAGTTAGAATAAGAGGCCGTGGCTCTCTAAATTACTCATCAGTAACGTGACCCACGGCTGCCAGTTGTGAAGGTGATCAGCTCCATATGCTGAGACTCTTAGCACATAACTGCTTATGACTGTTATTATAAGGCCAGCCAAAAGTGGATGGCTTAATCTGTGCAAAGCTCAAGAGCGCCGAGACAAAAGTCATTCTTCAGAGATGGTTCATCAGTTGACAGATTGACAGACGCAAAAAAAAATCAAACGACTGCGTGATGACAGTAACTGATCATGTGTACGTTACTCTCACGACAGAGGCATCGGATGAAACCAATGAAGAAAACCTTTTCTTTTATAAAAACACACAGAGATGATCTACAAGCACATTAGATGTTAAACAGATGTTGTGGGTGCCAATGGGTCAAGGGGTGTTCCTGGTTAAGAAGACCCAATTAGCTCATCAGTTGATTTCTACACCATTTAACTGCCAAAATAGAGTTATTTTTTTATTAGTTGTGAATATGCGTGCACGCACGCACACACGCACACACACGCACCCAAGCTCAAAAATGTGGTGTTGAGAAGATTTTATACATATTAAGCTCAGCAAGGCTGCATTTATTTGATCAAACAAACAGCAAAAACAGACTTTTTGTCATATAATCTGTAATTAAAAATAACTTTTTATATTTAAATACATTTTCAAATGTCATTTAATTTATTCAATATTATCTACTATAGGTTGAAAAATACTTTTGTTGAAACCATGATACATTTTTTACAGAATTCTTTGATTAATAGACATTATTTATTGTTTAGTATTTCTTGGATAAAATATTTCCTATCAATTTTGATCAATTTAGTGCAGTCTTACGATGTATGTGCAAATGTACAATTTTCAGGTCCACCTGTGCCCGCCAAATAATGGCCATTTAAATGAATGGAAAAGTGATAGATTTTTCAAGGTATTATAGATCTCCTTGGTGCATGACACCAACATATTAAGCTTTTCCGAACACAATCTGACATCATACCATAACTTTTTCAATCGTCATTAAAATAAGTTTACGGTTCAGATCATTTCAGCAGAATCTAAGCTCTAGCCATGAAGGCAGACTTGAAAAAACAAAAACACAAAGACCCAGGCCGAGACAGAGCGAGTGTTTGACACAAAGTCACTTAAACTGGCGTGAAAACATAAACAACGATACACACTCTCTTCAACTCGCCGCTCAAATGAACATAAATTACAGAGAACCAAATGGCTGTGTTTGCTGTAGATTTGGCAGGGAGAAAGATTGGAGGAGGAAAAGACAGCAAAAAGAACAGCAGCGAGGTCATTAAAACACAATTAGCCACAATTATCACTGCTGATTTATGCCACCTGTGAGTATACCAGCAGGAAGAAGATGCGTGTTAAACAGGGCAACAGGGTTATTAAACATCCAATTATGAATGCACACACACAAACACATAGTGGGACTCAAAACAAACACAGAGTCGGTGATGTTTCACTCCCTTTATATATTCGGACTGTTATACTGACCCTTCAATGACCTGCTCGGTAAACATTCAGTGTTGCTTTAACCCTGTTGCATTACAGTTCCATCATTAACAGGTATTATTGTTGAAAAAGGAAAATTGGGTCTCATTAAGGTAATAATGGCTGAGGAATGCCAGGGTTTGTGCTGAAAACTGGACAGGCCTGACTTGAATGGAAATAAGTAAGAATGACAGGAAAGTAAATGGGAATGGGTGGAGGTAAAAAGGGAATGAGCAGGAGAGGGAAGTCGAGGCCTGGGATAAAACGCTGGATACAATCATTCATGTCTCCTGCAGTATGACCCTGAAAGCTAGAAATGGTCATTTTATATCCAATGGGAGAACACACTCCAAAGAAGGTTTCCAACATCAAGTGATTTTTCCATCCTAGCTGAAAACTAAATACTGCACAAAGCAACTAAAAATGGCAGCTAATCAAAACCAATTTTATTTTTAATATTATTTAAAATGGGCTTTTAGAATAATATGATTCATCAATGGTTGAGGCTACTGAGTTTATAAGTATCAAAGACTGAAATCGATGCGTGTCTCTGTGGTTTCACACACTGGATTATCCATCGGTTGTCTTATAAGTGTTGCCTGTGTACCCCACAAAAGAAACATCACTTTCAGAAGTCGGATCTTGTTCCTTCACCTACATGAGGAAATGCCTTCAAAAGACCAGCAGACCTCAGTACACAAAGAACACAGTGTGTGTTAAAGTGTGCGCTCGAGCACCTCCTGTGCACCCTGTAACAGGATATAGACAGAAACATGGATACTTGGGAAAAATCAGAGCACACTATGCAGAGGAAGGAATGAAAGATTAGAAAAACAGAAAAAAGGAGGAGAGAGACCTGTACCCCAGACTTACATAATGACCAGTAATAAACTAACCCTTATACTGCACTTCAAATATTCTTTAAATTAATCATTTGTCTATTAATAAATGCATTCATTATAAAATTATTTAAAAAAAAAAGAAGTTTATTCTGTTGACAAGGGTGTAGGAATGTATGAATGAACCTTTTACGAATAGGCTGAAATATACTGTATTATTCTATTACTGATCTCAGCAGGTACCGAGGAAGATGAGTGACACATTAGCTCTCAGGTCAACATTACACTCTGATGTCTGTCCTCAATATCTCACTGGAGAGAACGTTCTCTTCCACTCTGAGCCATCAGGGCCATGATATATTTCTCCAGAGCACACAGATGTATCGAAAAAGTGCTATCATGTGTGCTCCCACCTTTCATCCTGCTCTAATTTGTGCTTCCATTATTTCTAGAAAGTGACTACAAGTACAAATGCAGGTAGAAATGGAAATTAGGTTATGATCAATTACATTTTTATATCCAATTGATAAGCCAATAATTAATTGCAGTCTACAATTATACCATTTCTGCAAGTCATTAACATACAAGTTCTAATAACATATGATTCCTATTGATATCAAGAACCAACAATTACCTTTTGGAAATATTTGACATCAAAATAGGATTTTCTAATAAAGCTGCTGAAGAGGAAACATTAACGAAGCCTTGTGTCATCAACCAATGAGAGGTCAAAAAGGAAATGAGAACAGTGTGAACTTTTATAGGACAGAATGTCTGTTGGCTGTGCTTGTGTTCCAAGGCTCAACATGACAAATCTATGCTCAGACATTCAAAAACCTTTTTTTCCCCAAAGTAGTAAGTCTTGTTTTGGCTTCACGGTCTCTGAGACGTGGTCTTCTACGACTGTATAGATTTCATTGCCATGAACAGTCAAAAGCAATAAGCCAAAACACGTCTGTGTTTTAGGACATTCTCCATGCTTCACTGACATTGTCCTAGGGTACTGAAGCTGTTTGATAAGAATCACACAAACTTTGGCCATTTATTTCGGTCGCTTCACTTTCTTAAAAAAAAAAAAAAAAAAAG
Organism: Enteromius viviparus; assembly: GCA_032353835.1. Classification (NCBI taxonomy): domain Eukaryota; kingdom Metazoa; phylum Chordata; class Actinopteri; order Cypriniformes; family Cyprinidae; genus Enteromius; species Enteromius viviparus. The sequence goes on along the minus strand of JAUCNO010000082.1, from coordinate 7,488,577 downwards.
ATTATGTACTGCACAACTAGCCCAACACTATATTCAAATAGAACAGAAGCCAGATTACTACAGCTCTCAGGATGAGCAACATGGAGATTAAAGAAGACTACTACATCAAAAGACAAATTGTATAGTTAGGGATGAAAGATTTTGTTGGGCAGGCTCCATCTTAAAAGTGCAATAAGCACCCAGATGAGAATATGCTCGCCAAAACAAACCTTGCAATGAAAAGAGTGCACACCCAATCTATAGCCAAATCATCTTACTGGCAAACGTCTGTTCTGTCTACTCTTCTTCTATTACTCAGTCTGAAAATCTGGAGAGAATATACACACTTTATCTATCCAACACAGTCTTTCGCCTTCCTATAGACCTTTCAGTAACCTTATCCAAAATGACACATTCTTTCAAGAAAATCCACCACTGAGCTCACTTCGGTTGCTGTTGCCGTCACCCCACATGTACGCTGATCCAAGCCCAATTATTTCAGCATCCTGCCTTTGCTGCTAATAAATCAGCAAGTTGAAGTTACCAAATTGTGGGGAGAGCATTTGAGGATTTGGGTCCCATCCTTGAAGTGCTTGAACCCCCTCCACTTTCTCCTCATTACTCCCCTTACTAAAAAACGCATGATGTCATGGGCTGAAAAATGATAGCAATTAATCAGAGCTACTGAATCCTACCCATTCGACTAATCACAATTATACAAACCGATGAATCATCCGCAGAGGCCTGCTAACTACCACACACCAGAGAATGAAAGAGAAACTGAAGCTCAACTTTGCAGTGCTTTTGTCATAATGACTGCACAGGCTGTCTGCACCCGATATATACAATTTCCAGTTCAAATCAGAGAGGAAAAAAAATAAAATAAAGAATTGACATTTACCTTCTTGTCTGAAAAACAGCTAGGGGTTTTGGAAGGGCAGCCAGCATCTAAAATTGCTGAGGACTTGGGCCACAGGTCACATTATACCGAACCAAAGCCCAGTGTTTATTGAGAGGAAAAGAGAGATTTATTTTGCATTTCATTTCACAATAAAATTGAATGCTGATTCCAAACAACTAAATAATGACACGCACGTGCACTGCTCTCTCAGGTCTCCACTAACAAGAAGATACGTACAAATGATCACTTTGATGGTTCGGAAAATGACCATGAATCGTACGATACGCGAATCGCTACACCCCTAATTAACATATTGGCTGTTTATCGGTGCTTATAAAGCACATATTGTGCATGAACATATTTTACATCCCTAATGCTACCCAATACCTAAACTTAGCTACCTTATTAACTATTAAGCAGCAAATTAGGAGTTTGAGGCAAAAATCGTAGTTGTAATTCTGAGAATTGGACCTTAAAATTAAGTGCAACCAAAAAAAAACATATCAAATATAGTAATGTTTCCCTATATTTTAAAATGCAATTCATTGCTCTGGAAAATTTTTGGCAATTGTTTTAGTGTCCAATCACCTTAAGAAATCATTTTTATATGCTGACTTGGCATTCAAGACACTTTTTCAATGCTGGATGTGGTGCTGATTAATATTTGTGTGGAAACCTTTTTTCCCCCCGCCACAATTCTTTCACAAATAGAAAGCATTTATTTGAATAAAAAAAGTGTTACGGTTACTTTTGATCAACTCAAAGCATCATTGCTACAAAAAAAACAAAACCCCAAAAAACACTTACTGACTTCAAACATTCTGATACATCCAGAAATTATAAAGCCAATATTTGTCCAGGAGTATATTTGTTAGATTTTTCTTCCCACAAGCACTTTAGTCTAGCATTTTTGTTCTTATGTAGTAAAAGAAATCTAATACATTGGCAAACCACTCAACAACTGCTCAGCTAAATACAAAAAGATTCAATATGTCATCCTGGGATTCTCGAAACTCGAGAATGCCAATAGATGTCAATGCTCATTCATTGTCACTTTCAAGTACAGTACAGCCTCAAGCTTGAATCCAAACAGGTTTGTGCAGCTGATGACTGCACGAGTAAACAGAGGTCTTGATTCTGACAGCTCGCAGAGAAATGAGATGAAATGGAGGAGCGAAAGTTGGCCAGAAATCTAGTCTAGAGAGAGCTGTGAACGATACATAAGGGAAAGAGGAACAGACACATACATCTAAACTCAGCAGGAGACCGCTGGACATAAAGCGGGTGAGAGCGTCTATAAGGTAATGCGGAATGTGGCTTGTGTCATGTTTATATGCAGGATATGTGGTCACTCAGGAACTAGAGGATAGGGGCGAACAGGCAGCGCGAGCCAAACACATCACTGACACTATCGCGCGAGTGCGTTTGTATTTATGTGCTTCATGTTCACAAGAGTGTTTTCCACTACGTGAGCTTGAATTATGGCAGCCCCTGTGTGTCTGGCTTTGACAGCATGTGGAAATTTGCATGTGTTTGTAAGTGTGTGTGAAAAGGAAGTTCTCTCACCAAAGGCTCTTTATTCTTGACCAGTCGAATGATCTTGACAGAATCTTCTTCATCATCAATGTCATCTGGCAGTGGAGGAAGTTCTGGATCGTAACTCTTCCTGGCCACGGTATCATGAACCGACAACAAACTCTGCAACGAAAATGAGTTGTACACATAAAAACCCACAGAAGCTCACGCAGTAAGACAAACAGTAGTCGTTTGACTGATTTTGTGTAGCTACTCGTTTTGGCTAATCATTCCAGCCTTCATACTCCAAGCATCTGCTTGAATCCTATAGTATAAATCATGGAGCTTTAGAGGTCTGCTTTAGATTACTACCTCCTACTGACAAATAAAGCTGCTTTTGAATTGATTACAGTCACTATTTCTCTACAACCCTCTTTGGCAATGTTGTTTGTTAAAGTGTCTCCAGCAGGGGGAAAAAAAAGGTACTGAATCAAAACCAAGACCAATCATATTGTCATCTTTCATTTGATTAGATTATTATGAGTATTACGAGTACCCCGCTGGGAGTACGGCAACATTGCTGTCAGCTTCCAAGGGGTGAGGACACTTTATGGCAGACGGATGGACAGAAGGCAATGAAGTTCTCAGCCATTTCAGATATTTCACACCTCGGGTCTCGGAGAACGAGGTATAGCAACAGAATGACGGCATTCAGAGATTCATTACTGAACTGCTTTAACGATGCTGTGTGTCAAATGCAGCTGGAAACACTTTCTTGCTCCTTTTCTCCCTCGCATTTCCAATATAAAACCATCTTCTAGTTGTGTGCCAGAGATAAAAAAAAAATGGGAGGGAATAGCAAAGAAAAGAAAAAGTTAAAAAAAAAAAAAAAAAGAGAGAGAAAAGAGACAAGACAGAGAGGAGAAGAAAAGTGTCTGTTTTATGACATGGGATTAAGCTCCAGAACAACACTCAACATGTGGCTAAAGCAGAACAGATGGGAGAGAGAGAAAGAGAGAGAGAGAGAGAGAGAGAGAGAGAGAGAGAGAGAGGGGAAACAAACAGGGAGAGGGAGTGCGTCATGTGTCTAGTAAGCGGGTCAATTTCAAACCCAGTTTAACTGAAAATTACACATTAGATATAGACGATAATTCATTTGTTTTTGGTCTAAACACATCATAAATTGAATAAAAAAAAAAAAAGTTGAATCTGAATCACTCAGTCAGTCTACACATTGCTGCTAAATCCCCTGCTAAAGAAATCTTTTTCCTTTTTTTTTACCTGAAAGTGAGTTTGTAGTCATAAAACGACAAAAATAATTACAAGAAAATGTGCTTTTTTCCCCTCAAAGGATGCAAAAAACAAAAAGTGTGATCCGAACTCTGCATAAATGACTTAAACAATTCACTAGAAAATGGGTTCATCCCACTCATTCATTGTATGTGACTCACTTCCTGAATGGCAAATTTTCATTGATTTTTGTCTGGTACATCTTGAAATTAATTCTGACTAGCTCGTCATTTGACAAAGTGTAGAAAAAGATACACATTTGCAACAGTCTACTTATTTAATACAATTTAATAAAGACCCACCACTGTGATACAAATTTGGCTCTCGTTGTAAAATAAACCTGAATACTCACTGGACTATACATCTGCCAATCAAACACATCCACACACTGTGTTTTCAGATAAGCAGTATATTATAATATGTAAACAACTTAAAACAACCACAGACACCAAAAAGTGCTTTTAACAATCCCTTTAGGGTACAATGTTGTTTGTGTCTACACTAAACACAGCTCTTCAGATTAGATTGAACAGTGCAGTTGTTTTAAGCAAACTTGAAATGGAACATTTTTAATTGCAACTGAGTTGCCATGCATTTCTTCTGTCCAAGTCCTCCTCCAGAAGACAAACAGACACACACATTGTGACCTGGATTCTTGCAGATGACCACATCTATTCTTTCACCAAGTTAAAAAAAAAGCTCAGATTGTGTTATGCTTGGACTTGAATAAAATGTCACAATATAAATATTATTAAAGCGTCAAAGCATTAACCATCTGCAACCACCTTGTTTTACCATTACACTCTTTGTCTTCTTTATTCTAAAGTTCAACATTAATGTGACGTGGATTCAGTTTTCTTAAAACAGCTTGCAAACAGAAAGCCACATGAAACAATGCACATGCATGCAGAGCTGAAGATTAATTTGTACATGGACGTGTACAATTCAAATACACACAACATGTCTGAGACACCCTACAAACATCTACATTGATTATCTCCATACTGGATGCTTAATTTTTCATGCTCATTTAATGCTCAGCTGGAACTTCAATAACAGTGCATCCCTGATATTACACACCACATAGCAACAGCTAAAAGATCAATTCAATACACCTTAGCAGATGCATAGTAATACCATAGAAAAGTTATTTAGTCTCTGTAACAACAAAACAGTTCAATAAATTCTTATGTATAGAGGTCACAAAAGCAATGAGTCAACCATCAACCGATGAGTCAAAATATATTTTGGGATTTTCCAGGAATTAAAAAAAATAATAATAATAATAATTGTTTTATGAATTAAATTGTGTTCAAAAGGTTTTTTTTTTTGAAGCAGACATTTCCTAAAACTGAAAATTGGCAATAAATCTGACTTCACTACTGTCTGTTTGAGGAAAGGAATATTTCAGGAAAATTATAGCATTTCCCTGCCTCTTCCATTTGATTAGTCCAATCTAAAAGACTGGTCATCACATTTCCCTGATGACTGAAATTGCGAGGCAGAGTAATAGCTTCACTCTGTTCCCACAGAATCTGTCTACAGTCCAACAACTGACTATCCTGCCATGCATAACACACTCAAACACAGTCTCACACACGCACAGACAGAGGTATAAAGGGTGTTTTGTGGAGTTAAACTCTCTCCTGAGGCTGGAGGACTAGGGTCAACATCAGGCCAGGTGGCAAAAGAGTGAATTGAGGGTCAAAATCAGTAACTCATTTCTTCAGGTACTCTTGTCGTGTGTCTGTGTGAGCATGTTAATTAGTTATCCTGGGCCTCTTAGAATAACAAATTGCTGAACTTGTTTAAATAAAGTCTGGGAAATGTAACTGGGCATGCAGCTCTCATTAGGAAAGAGTTTGTCATCCGAACAGTCATTATTCAACCTGCTGAACTAACTACCCATACACATGCCTGCATAAAATCTACACACAGATTCGAAAGAAAAAAAAAGGCGAAGTAATGCACTTCTATCTATTTTCCTACACAAACCTAGAGCCACTCATCTCGCTCAGACCAGAGCGGCTCTTAGTTTCCGCAACATGCGGGTTCCCATAATTGCCGCTTTCATCAATGTCTATATAAGTCTGTAAGCGGGTCTAATATGAGTAAAATGTGTTTTTTCATGTGTGAATCATACAGGAGGGAGGAGGAAAGAAATCATTTAATAGGTTCTGATTTATGTCTGGTCGAAGGGAATGGATCATTTCAACACTAATTGAGAGTGATACAGTTACTATCGTACAGAGACGCCATTCTAGTCCCCAGAAGCCATCTGCAAGCGCTTTACACAGCACCAGCAGACACTGGGTTATAGACATAAGAGGAAAGAAAAATAGACCAAAGAAAAGAAAAATACAGAGAGAAGAGCAGAAAGTACAATGGTGGTGTGGCCAGACTAGTTCAGATTAAAGACAATTAACACTAACGTTCAAAAGTATGGTGTCAGTATGTTTCCTTAAAATAAGAAATTAATATTTTGAATATTTCATATATTTATATTACAGCATATTATGATGTAACACTATTATATTGAACTATTCATCAAAATATAAAAAGATGTTATGCTTCAAAAAACATATTAAGGTGACACAAAACTAAAAAAATATATAATTTTCTTTTTTTTTTTTTACTAAAGAAAAGATGTGTGTGTGTGTGTGTGTGTGTGTGTATATGTATATACACATACACACACACACACACACACACACACATCACTCTTTAGTAAAAAAAAAAAAAGAGCATACAAGAAAGATAAGACATGAAAATTAGATTACATTTTAAAATATATTAAAATAGAATAGTTTTGTAGTTGCATTTTATATAAAAACCAACGAAATATATAAAAACCAAATAAATTTTCAAGAAATAGAAAATTATGTATCATCACTTAGTTAAAATTAGCTTTGATTACTAATATTTAAAAATGTTGAAAATAGTAATATTAAAGATTGATTACATATCCAGACTTTTAACTTGTTTTTTTAAGAACACTTTGTTATACATGTCGTTTTGTGTGGTTTTGTTTACTCTCTTACCTTTATGTGTGGTTTGGACAGTAGCTTGACAAGTTCTCTGATCTCATTGCTTACACTTCTTCCTTGAAGTTCCTCGGTCAACTGACAAAAACATTCAAGAAGGGTAGCAAGAGAGAGGGAAACAAACCAGAGAGCGAGAGAAAATGAGCATCGATAACATCCGTGAACACATGCATTGGTCATACAGACATGAACACACATATTATGAATAATTGGAGTATAAATGTCTCCCTTGCGGCAGGTAGCAGGTGGAGAGTGTGTGTGTGTGTATATGTTTAAGAGATTGAGAGATTTAGAGTAGCGCAGATGCTCACTAAATGAGGCACAGAGACACGTTGCCGTTTCTCTGAGCGAGGAAAGAGACAGAGAGAGAGATGGGCTTGTTCCCCAGATCCATTTGAAGTGTTACTCCTGGGCCACAACCTTATTACTGACCCCACTCACTCTGGTTCTGTGTGTGTGTGTGTGGAGAGAGTCTGCTGAAATGCTGTAATCAGTGTTTAAAGAATCACTCCCTTAGGATGTCAGTAGACTTTTCCAGTAACCAGCCGAATGGGAGGTGACATTCAACTGAGTAATTGTGACAGTGACCCTTAGAGAGACACATACACAAATAGCATCTTGTGTACAATAGATACATACCATTCACTGCAGCTGATGTCATAAGCAGAGAAAACATATGGAGAAAAACAGCATGTGCCAATCCGGAACCAGTCTTTTATGACTATGGTATTTGGACACTAGTGCATGCTTAAAAGGTATGAATACTCGTCATTTAAGTCTATAAATCTAGTCTTAATATCTAATAATCATTTAAACATGAACCCGGCAAATCCAGCTGTTAGAGCCCCATTGTATCCTGCATAAAATCACGTGTACTCTGAGCGTGACGGTCCATCTGTGTGAGTTGGATGTGGACAGGACATTTGTGCTGTCACTGGACAAGCATGAAAGATAAATTTTAAATGCTTGATTTCAAATTATGCTGCACTATTTCAAGTTTTCCACTATGTCATAGTTGTATCATATTTATTGTGTACTGCATGTAAAAACAGTGTTCTGCTCATTGAGAAAATATGATTCCCAGTTCCCCATTTTTACTGAGTGCACTGTTTTCAACAGTTTATTTATCAAAAATATTGTAAAGAAAAAGAATGAATCTATTTATTTTAGTTTATTTTTTTAACCATAACTGATATTTTTCTGATTGATAAATGCATCTTTTTCCTAATTAATTTAGTGAACATTATATAAAATTAACAAATGTCACAGCAGCAATTATATGTGTTTAAACCGTATTATTACTTATGGAATTTAAATCTTAAAAATTATATCAGATAACCAGAAGAAAATATCCATGCACCATTACTTTAAAGAAAACACTGGAAACTATTTACTAGCATGCAATAGCATGATCATCTAAAATAACTCCACAAGCGGTTTCTATTAATCAATCAGGGACATCGTTTCGCCGCTCTGCAGTGTAATCTGACAGTTCTTATGCATTTGCTTGACTGACGTCTCCAGAACAGACTTCTGCATCTTAGAGGTATGACTGGAGAGGAGACTCATCCAGCAGGCTCTGCAGTGCTTCATTTTTCCACAGTCTAATGGAAGACACCCGGGACGTGATGAAGACGGTAATCTGGCGATTGTTTATATTCAGACCGAGACCTGCTTGTGGAAGTAGCATTCTTTACTGCCTACCTGTGGCCTGAATGAGAACTGCACACCTGCTGCTTAACTTCATACTGCTGTGTGCATTTCATCTCTGCAAATGTTTTCTGTGCAAATGTGTGTGTGTGAGGTGCTTGCCTGCTGCGTCAGTGCTAGACAGCATCTCAGGCCAGGCGGAGGTTAAAATGGCGTTTTATGCTACACTATAAATTAAAGCTCCATTAGCGAAACTTTACACTGGAATGAGCGGCGGCAGCAAACCCACTACAGTGTTCAAAACAGCAGCGCGCTGTATATTCCTCACAGCAACGGATGAATACGATACGTCTGAAAAAACACAGGAGGGGGCTCTGAGTAATTTGGTTGCTTTGGCTGTTCGACCCTTTGATGGACCTCATCCGCACGCACACGCAGATATCGGGTTCTCCGTGTGTGGGACCTTTAGGGACGCCGAAGGAAAGTGTAAATCTGAGGGGTGGATCTGAGCTGCAGGATGAGAAGTTTCTGTAACGGAAGTTGAGATTTATGGAAACCCATGATGGCTGGTTGCCACCGCCCACTGAGACATGAGTGAACAGGAAACGGACGTGTACCAAAGCTGATTAGCTCTTCTCGGATGTAGATTTGAGCACAAACCTACAGTGTGTTTTAACACAGGTGGCAGCTTTTATTGCAAAAAAATGCAGTTCGGAATGGTCCGGATATTCAAAGCATTTTTGCCCAGTGATGACCTGAGATGCTCTTCTCTGAAACGCCTTTGTGTTCTTTCCTTCTGTCTTTCCTCTCTCTGATCATATCCAGAGTAAATGCTTCAAAGTTTACATAGGTTTGTGTGTGCGCGTCTATGCGGCCATGTTGATATAGTAGTCAGTTTACATTATGCAAGCCGCTGAGAGTTTAAACGTTGAGTGTTTTATAATACTGATGACTAATGTCTTATACAGACACACACACAATACTCCTCGCCTCATCTCGCACTCTCATCTGCAGCCCATCTACTTGTGTTCTCTGCCCTAGACATCAATCCATCTTTTTTCTTTCATTTAATGACAAGTCTTAAGTCTTAAGCTAGACATGCTGGGGAGACGTCTGTGTATGTGTTTTCACAGGCGCACATTGTGCATGTGTGCGCATGTTTATCCATGCAGAAGTGTGTAAAGTTTATGAGCATAAAGTGTTTTGGTTTTTAACAGGAAGTGTGTGCATGTGGTTCACTCACGTTTTGAGCCAGTGAGCCGGCGCTGTCCAGTACTGGAGTCGGAGCACGGTCTTCATAACACTGTAACTTCTCGTGGATCTAATAAGCAGTGAAACAGGAAACAGAGTGATCATTTAAAGTCAATGTGGAATCTAAACTGACCTCGTTTGCTTTCCTAATGTTTACTTTCCGATGTGCACTTTCCAATGTTTCTGGTCTTATTGTGAACTATTCATTTTTTACCTAAATAACCAATGTAATTTATAACATAATCTTTAAACAAATTCTGACAACAAATTACTTTTCCACTCACATCACACAGATATCAGATAATGTTAACCAATAGTCAAATTGGGAACTTACCATTGAAATTCTATGTGACACCATTAAGTCAATAATTCTTTTTATTTTCAATTATTTCAATTATTTTCATTTTGTCAATAACAAACAGATGAAATTTTTTTACAATTCTCTATGATAATAATAATAATAATAAATATTATATATATATATACACTATATTACCAAAAGTATTCGCTCACCTGCCTTTACTCATTCTATGAACTGAAGTGCCA
>JAUCNO010000082.1:7445334-7459484 GCA_032353835.1 Enteromius viviparus | reverse complement strand
CAGTCGAATCACTTCGACGTTACATATGGGATCTCGCTTGAGAGACCAATTGTCTTTGAATCCTTTGGAAAAGGCCAATGAATCGTGGTGTGCAATAATTACAGCAGGGTGCACCTTATCACAGCGTGAGTATAAGAGAACATGGCTGGATTGCACATGCAGCTTTTTGCTCTCGGAGCCTCGTCTGAATGACATCGAGTCTGCTGGAAGAGAATCAACAAACAAACAGAGTTCCTGTCCGAGTTCAAGCTCTCTCGGCGTTGCAGCATCTTCAACTGGGTAGCTGTCAACAGACCCGTGAGACTGGCAGCCTTTTAAAGGCTCAAAAAGCGCTATTCTTTTTCTCGCCAGTTAGAGAACTCGACCACTGAAAGCACGCAGTGCCGCGAGAGGTCTCCCCTGGACAACCGGGCGTCAAAAAATAGCTGTCTGGGAGATTGCACGGTGACTGTGCAGAATGTTTCTGTGGGTGTAAAAGCCCCTAGAATTTCTGTCACACCCTGTAGTCCTGCGGTGGTCCTTCCAGAGCAGTGTGCTTCCACAATTGCCACCGGGGATTTGAGATGTCTTCTGCAGCATCAGAGGGCGAGTCGGGTCGCAAAGCACTTGCCGGTGCAGGACAAGGGCCATCTGCGGTCACTGGTCCATCCCAGGCGGACGCTGAGCTCTTGGTTATGCTCCTCCTTACCAGCTCCTCTCCCCTGCAGCCAGGGGGTATGTGTCGATCTCCCAGGTCGAGCGCGCTATGGCAGGCCCACGCAGCGCCGCTGCCTGGCTTGGACAGCTATGGCCCCCGTCCGAGGCGCATAAGACCTTGTCCGCTCAGGAGCGACACTTCTGGCTCAACCTTGCTGAGATGGCCAACCTTGACAGCTTTCTTGATGCGCCCATCTGGCCTCTTCGGCGACCTTGTTGAGGACTTTGCCCAGAGACTTTTTCTTCAGGAGATGGTAACACCACTCCCTCCTCCAGGAGGAGGGTCGGACGAACCAACGGACTTCCGACTCCACTACTGCCGGAACGCAGGTAACCTGCACACACACACATGCAGTTCCACTGAAATTTCCAGTGATTTCCGTCATCTTGACTACAGAGACCGTCTCTGCATTTGATAAATAAAGTTTATTTTCTCGTCATTTTACATTACCATTACTCTATTTGATAATGTTTAGTGCTTTGCTACAATCTGTATTGTTAAAAGCGCTATATAAATAAAAGTGACTTGACTTGACTGTACGGTCACTATTGTGTTATTTCTAAACTGAAAACTGTGCTTCGTCTCAGATCCGTTTCCCACTAATTCCAGAATATCTCAAAGTAATCGGTTTATATGGTATTCATACGGCAAAATTTTCTTTGGTTTATAGAAAGATTTATCCCAACCCTCTTAAAACTAGAACAATAACATTCGGTTTGGGCATTTTTATTAAAATATAGGTTTTCATATGAAGCATTTTCATTCCAATTACGGCACTCCATGTAAACACATCTATTGACACTCAATCAGAATCCATCCTGCTTTAAAGAGCTTAAGCAGTTTAAAACAGGAAAACTGCAGTGCTTGCTCATAATAAACATTAAGCAATATTGTACATTGGCGTTGATGCTGTTGTTTTAATTACCCTTACAGTTATCAATCTTGGTGTAAATGGGCCTTAATGCTAACAAATCGTGCCTTTTGTTGCCTGTGCCATTGTTACCTGAGACTTGAGTACTCAAGTGTCCTGAAATCACCTCAACACCCATGTGGCACCTATAGAGATAGAGTTCCTGTGTTTGTGCGGCTGCATGCATTAATGACTGTAGCACTCCATGAAGGGCCCTGATGAGATTAAACCCTGTGAACGGATATCCGACTGGGGAAACCCTGCCAGGCCTTTCCCTTGTCCTCTCCACAAACCAGGGTTACACAATCAGCTGAAAGAAGTCTTTCCCTAACAATACGTAAACTGAATTAAATTTAATGTCATTAACATTCCAGGTGAAGTCACTCTTTAGTTTAATAACTCTGTAGGCTAGAAACCAGTGTGTGACACGTAAAGTTGACCACGACACAAAAATCGAAAAAGTTTACAAAATAAAACATAATGGCTGGGCAGAGTGTAATAACACTTAAAACCACTCAGAACAATGGATCATTTATGATCTGGAACTATCTTAAAAGATTCAAAAAAAGAAACTTAAATAGCTGCCAAAGTCTGTCCAGACTGATCCAATTAGCTCTGCTCTCTCTAACACCAGGAGTAGAATTAGCAGGATCAGTTAGTAAGGTGCTTACCAGGATGTAATAAGCAGTTGAATGCTCTTCCCATGCTTACATCAGCAATAGACAAAACATGCCAAAAGACATATAAAGGGGCTAGACAAAGGCCTTTTATAGGACAAGTCCTGTGTCCAAATATGTGTACGTCTTCTCTAAATAAAGTAAGAATAAGTCACATCACATGACTATAACACAAGGATATAGTACACACGGGTTGATCCATACTATATGCTGTAACATTACTTAAAGTCATGTAAAAAAAAACAAAAAAAAAAACCTTGAATATAATTTTTATTATGGTCTTCTAATAAAGCAAATGTCTTGATTTTTTGCCTCACTCCCCCTCCCCAGACACATCTGTTCTGGAGTGGTAGTTTGGCTAGCAGTATGCAATTCTGTGGGGGAAAATAAATAATAATAAAAAAAAAGACTGCTTTAAGGAAGCAAAAAATACAAGTACTCCGCGTAATTCAGCTCAACTGCTGAGGTACTCCAAAGTCGCAAAAATACACACAGCTATGCAGTTGTTTTAAAGCAGCAGATGACATAACTGCAGCATGCAATTATACAAGGTGTTATCATAGATTGGTGTAAATGCTAATACAGTTACAGGATTCTTGGTGTGAAGAGGCCTTATAACAGGGCTTGTAAGGAACCTGAATAGCAGGGGCACAGAAATACTGTTAGCTATCCATATTAACTCCAATAAGCCTTTCAGTTTTTATTATACAATAGAGTCCCTTTGTCTGAGATACATAAAAGGAGAGCATATTTTGCATGCACTTGCAAGAGCGAACTAGAAAGATTACTAAAAATAAATAAATAAACTAGAAAAGGGCATGACAACAAATTATACACACACACGGTTGAATTATTTAAAAAAAAAAAAAAAAATTTTAAGTGCACATTTCCAGTGACTATAATAATGTTAAAATTTATTGTGTACAAAAACACCTGCAAACTATTTGGCATAAACATTGACTTTAAAACATCAAATTTCTTTAAAAAAAAAAAAAAGCACAGTAAACAAACAAACAACTTGGCTCATTCAAATGAAACTAAAACTGTATTCAAATGCATAACCAGACAACCATTAGTGGGCATGCGTCCAGTATTTCCAACCATTTCATGATGCGATTTTTTCCAAGTCTGCTTTTTGAATTATAATAGTAACAGTCAAAATCTATTTGTCTTTATTTATAGACATAATGTCATAATGTACTCTGTATGTTTACAGTAACACACAAAAAAAAAATTAAACAAGACTGGCTAAATGACTAACAAATGACTAGGCTAAAATGTACAACTAATGCCTGGTTAAAACTAACTGTATCCCTAGCATCTGAATTAAACGGCTCAATTCATATGGATTCATTTTAAGGTGCCTTTATAACTTCGAATCTTTTAGGTTTTGGTTACCTGGATTTATAATGGAGGCACAGAAACTCTCTGACCATTTAACTGCACTGGAACATAATAAGTGATGGATTTGGAACGCTCTACATAGGACCTCCGTTTCTCATGTAAATATAGCTCTGCATGCAAAGTGCACAACTTAATTGTTTTTAGTAGAGTTTGTCATCAGCATGCAGCAGTTAACACAATTAAACCAAGCATAAACTGATAAATGTGCACTCCACAGAAATATATTATATATATATATATCTCTCTCTGCAGTGCATCGGACATCCTGGGTAAGATTTGAGGAACCCTGATTTAGGTTATCTTAGAGAGCAGGATAATTATGTCAGGTTCACACCTAAAAACACTGCCTATATAGGGGCCTTGGTAGGATTTCATGGTTTCATGGTACTGATGCATAAAGCACTTTATGTACCACGTAAATTATTATGGGAATATCTAAATCTATAGGCTAGTATATCTAGCAAGTCTATCTGTCATTAATATGGCACATCTGTTAAGCAGAGACTCCAAAGATGCTACGAATTTGTGAGCGTTTTAAGCCAATAAGCCATAAACGGCATCTAAAAACAGGGTGACGGGATAAATCTAGTTTCAAATTACGCTGTGGCTAAACATTTGCAGCCTCTACTCGGAAAAGAGAGGAGCCATTTGCACTCCCAGTTCTGAAGCAAGCTCAAATATCACATAAATAAAGTATTACTCTTCTTTATATTTTTGGAAGGGAAGGTGGAAAATGGTTCAGACCAGATGATAAACTGCTCAAAGAATCTGGAAAATATCAACTTTGGTGTATTTGTGGGCTTGATATAAGACATTTCATCTATCAACACCTTCTGGCTAGTTCTTCTGAAGCATCTGTGCTGCTTGTCAACTTTTACTAAGATAGCAAATGCAAGAAACATTGGCTTATCAAATCAGATAAAATGAGTCTGATTAATTAACTAATCAATCTAATAAACCAATTTTATTTAGAGCCACTAATACTGGAGTAGCAGGCTAATGAGAAATTCCCAAACTTATGCCTATAAATGCTCACTGAACAATGGCAAAATTCCCCACAGTGAGAAGATACATTTAGGGGGGACTTTATATTGTAAGAAATTACATTGCATGTAAAATTGATGCAAGGAATGATCCAGTATCACTTTAAGAAACGCCCAGCTGAATCGCTTTGACACCATGAGCAAGTCATTGGTATGTCTACATAATTGACCCCGAATGCCAAGGCCACCCTCACAAAGCTTAATAATCCTGTAACACACACCAACAATCCCTCGCTTCCTCTCGCAGATTCCATGCTCATTAATTCACAAACAAATACACAATGTAGGCATCATGTGGAAAACAGCTGGAAATTTGGCAACAGCAGACAGAGGGTATATAGCACTGTTTTTGGCTTGGGGGTTTGGCTACTGTTGAACTCAAACCTGGGGTCTAGTGTGGGGGGTCTGGAGTGAGGCCCAGTGTTTTGAATGAGATCTTAAAAGAGCTGAGGCCAAAGCCAAGAACCACTTCAGACAGCTGCTTATAACGAGAGAATTACTGACTGGCAGACAGAAAGGCACACACTAATTGCACAAACTTCAATACAGGCACATACACAAAAGACACAAGACACACACGCACGCACACACACACACACTGACAGCATGTCTAAAGATTCAGAACTTGAAAAGAACCAGCAGACCACAGACGAGGACGAGAAGAGTAAGACACCATGTGAAAAAGTTGCCAGTATTCCAAAGGAAATGCAAAGCCAGCCTGCAAATGTTAGTTGTGCAGAGATAAATCACTGAATACAGAAAAAGCTAGACCGGACTATAGACATTAATGACATGTGTAAAAAACATACAGTCACAAAATACATACAAAATCAATGCTTCAAGCATCATGTGCTGGATTTAAATGCACAATGTTTACATCACAATTTTGAAGTAAATCCAGCTTAAAACGCTTCTAACAGTAATATAATAAAAGTCCAAACCACTTTAAATTTTAAATCACAATCCAGTTTTTTTCAATTTTAAAACCGGACGCTTTCTGAGGCAATCACATTCACGAAGTTCCGCACCAAAAACATGGACTCTGAGGAAGAGAGCCTTTTCTTTGTGGCAGCAATGGCTTGTGACAAAACAAAAAAGAAAACAAAACGAACGGCATGGTGTCTTACCTCAGACCCGCCCTGAGTGAGCCGTCATCAGACCGAGATGTAGAGAATGAGGTGTTTTGTTGTTGAATGTATTAATGAACAGAGCAGTAGTGATTTACTCCCGATGTCTGAGTGATTGAATGCAGAAACTTAACATTACATTTGGTTCCGAAGAGACGTCCCTTGATCAACCGAAATGCATTTATGTTCGTGAGAATCATTCATGATCCAGCCTCACCTACAGAAGCAGTGAGTATAATGTCTTTTGCTAATTAGTGCATTATTAGGAAAGGCGATTTGCAAAGATTCATTAAGTTTCACTATGAATACAGCTTAAAAAAGATCTTCTGAGAGCGTTCGGAAAAGATGGGCAGAGGAATCAGCGGAGCTGTGAAGATTAAAAGGGGAAGTACACAGAATAGAGTGATTTTAAAAGAGCCGTTTATTGACAGGGTAAAACTAGCGTTTTTAAAACTACCTTTGAGAAATTTTAAAACAAACTATATTACAAACTTTCCATTAAGACACTAAATAATCCTATTAGCTTGTGGAAAACTGGGTTTGTATGACCCCTTTAAAATAATTGTGAGGTCGGGAAGCGCTCGTAAGGCGATCTGCTCGTCTCCCCAACAATACGAGAAGAGACGATTTCCTCCGATAACAAAACAAAATTGCATGCGAGCTCGTAAAATCCTCAAAAAACGCAATGTGTACGCCCGCCTTTAGACTGCATAATTTTTAACATTTCAAAAATAGAATGGTCTAACTTTAGTTTTGGGAAAATAACCTACATGAAACATCTGAATGTAACAAAACATAGATGAATGAAATGAATGAAATGCAAATTTGCTCTGCAACAGCAGGTGGCACTTATGAAACAGCAGCGATACAGTATTTCATTGGATACTGCTCTAAACAAAGCAGAGATGCGCTTATAAACACTTCTTTAATTATCCAGTACGTCGAGGTAAAACAAAACAAAAAACAACAACTCTTCTGAAGACAATCCTCTTAGAGATACATTCATATAAACTCCTTCTCCCAACTGTACTGCGACTTCAAGTAATTTAGATTTTATATTACTTAATTCAGGAGGAAAATTAATAAAAATTATTTTCAGAATTATCTATGCAAGAAATTTCCACAGAAGAAAGTCATACAGTTTTGAAATGACATGACGATGAGTAAATGATAAATAAAAAAATTAAAAAAAAAATTTTGGTTAACTATTAGCTTTGGCCTTCCTAAACACAAACGCAGGTTTACAGAGTAACTGGGTTATTTTAGTCTTGTTCTTCCATACTTCATCACTAAATTATTAAAAGTAGTGCTGAGCAGAGAGGAGGTTAGTTATGGGAAAACGCTCATCAATAAATCAAACCGCAACCACATGCAAGATCTTCGCCAATGTTAAGTACATTCTAACATACTAAACTCTTCTAAAGCTTCAACTTTCACCAGAAAGTCTTGAGCTTGACGATGAGTTGAATGATGCATCAGAGTCTTTACAGTATACTGCTTTCCTTTCCAAGAGCTTATGGGTTGTATGAGTTGCATCAGCCTCAAAGTCCCAAAAAGCACCTTCTTTATTAGCCTTGTCTGGGCTCAGCTTTCACAGTAAGTGCTGAAGAGGCAGAGACATGACCGCTCCGCAGTACAGAAGTACATACATCAAGTCAGGTTCTAGTGATGACCTTATAGGAGTAGACTTTTGTATGCTGCCAATTTTCTTGCTCTCTGTGTGTTTGAGCTGACAGTGATCAATCTGAAATGGCTGTTAAACAGCAATGGCAGAGCAACATTTTATGATCTGTAAGTATTAGTGTTCAATGAATAACGGGGAATACACAGCAGATCTGTGGTATAATGTATGTCAGCAGAACTGAACCACTGATTCAGATGCTGTGTAATCTAAAAGCAGCAGCAGGACTCTCTGAAATGAACACCTGAGCTTTGATACACTACAAGATGTAGTGATGACAAATGTGTTATTGCTAGCAGTCCTCAGCAAAGTATGACCTTCACATCACATTGTTTTAAATGACTGAATTGCTCACTTACTTCCCCCCCTCAGTTAATGATGGGGAACACTTATATTTAAAACTTCCTCTAATAAAAGCACTAAAATTCAGAGATTTAGACCATAACATTTTCCAGACACAGGAGTCAAACCACGAGTTGTCATCTAATTAATAAAATAATGCATACACAAAAACAATATAAAAATATATAAAAGTAAAAGAAAATAATACAACATTGTGTTATTATACTGCATATTAAATATATTGACAATAAAACAATTTACCCATTTGAAGGTTTTCAAGGAACATGCAAATGGTTAAACAGTTTTATTGTTTGCAAATCTATCTATTAATCTGGATTTGATTTAAAAATAATAAATATAGCCTTTTACACTTTTACAAATAAGAAACTAGGAATATATTAATCTATTGGGCTATATGAATGTTTTTAATAAATTCAGTATATTTAAATGTAAATATAATACGCATCTCTTTTACAATTAAATAGATTATTATTTTTATCATTATTTTCATTATATAACTTTTATAGGCCTGAAAAAAGAAACACTCTTAGCATTCTTTGGTATTTCCATAACCCTGTAAACGTTAAACTCACAGTTATTTAGATTTTTGTAAATCGGTCCATGAAAAATAGTATAAACTGCCATTTAGAGTGGACGATAATTACCGTATTTGCTACAGTTCAAAATTTCTCATCACAGTCCAAGACCTCTCTTCCCTCAGCTTCGACCTCACCATTACAAAAACAACAGCACTGGAATGTCAGTAACGCAAGGCCACACACTGGGCCAGCTAACACCCAGACATTAGACACCTGTTTTACCACTGCAGTTTAGATGACCCCCTTCACAAACACACACACACACACACACACACACACACGTTAGGTTACCAGACTAATGAAACTTGCTGTTGCCAGCAACATTTACTGCATGAGTACTCCTTCCTCTGCATCCTCTTTTATTTTCGCGCGGACTATTAACTAGGCCTGTTGTTCATGCTCTGCCTCTAAAATTTGAGAAGTTATTGTCTCCCAAAATAAAGAATTGACTCTATAGAGCCTAAATGAGTCATTAGTAATTTGAATCCACTTTTTGTGACAGCTACACATCACAGGGTAACACATCTGCATAACTTCCATCCATGTCCTACTTTGGCCGGCCACGAAGAACTTATACCCTAAGGCTAGGTTTAACAAACAGGGCTTAGCCTAAGCCAGGAATCAGGATTATGCTATATAGTTCAATTAGGACATACAAGTCATTTTCATAAACATTCATCAGAAAAAAAAAGCATTACTGGGGTGCACTTTAAGATAAAACAATGGCATTGACATGTTAAGATCACTCTGTGCAAGTTACTTTCACTTGAAACAGCTCGGATTTACAATTTAGTCAAGGACTAGGCTTAAGCCTTGTCTGTGTAACTGGGGGTATAAGTTTAACAGAGATGCTTATATTTGCATGGAGCGTTTAATATACTGAACTATGGCAATGGGCCTATCATTTCTAACGCACCGTACACAGTAAACCAATCACAACAGAATGGGCCATCAGACCAATCAGAGAGTAGGCTCACAGAAAGGAGGGTTTCAGAGAGGCTGTTTCGTCGTTAGAAAATGAGGTGATATTAAATGCATATTCTGAAAAAAACTATTTTTAACACCTTGCATGCATGCAAGCCTATTGCAGAACACTTCCAAAACAATATTAGGAGCCTTAATAACATAAAAGGGGCACTACATATATAAATATAAAAAACTCATTCCCTCTTCCTCATTCCCTGAATGCTTCTTGTCATTTCTTTGTAGATGTAAAATTTACTAGGAATTTCTGAGTAAAAAATTGTTTGAACAGCTCTTTGGCAAATACACTGTTACTAAACCATCTAAAACACCCTGTGTGTTACATCTCTCCCATACGAATTTAATCCGCTATTCCCATGTTACATGCAACTATATTGGAGTTCAAGTCTATCACACAGCCAGCGCAAGGTAGCAAAATGTTCTGTTTAATGCTTTCTTCTACTTGTATGAGGATGCAGTTGTCTTATAATTCCATATGCTGACACAATTGTGTTTGAGAGAACAAAATATTACCTAAACAGAGAGATGCACTTACACTTGGCTGAGCCACATCTTGTACGAGTCTCAAACCACCTTCTGATGTTTTCTACACTCAAATGCATCTTGGAGGGCATTTAAACACGGTCATGATAGCTATCAGTAAAAATGCATTAAGCACCTGAGTGCAAGTTTGTATTAAAAGCCATGTGATCACAGTTTGACGATTACAGTGAGAACAGTTCACGTGTTTACAAGACATATGAGCTTAATTTTACCCATAAACAGCTAATGACCTGAAATGGTCTATTCACATCACCTCAGTTCAACCAACCGATGATTTCCTCTCCACTTCAAGTGAGTATGTTGAGCATTTCATGTTTCACTAATCCCACAGGACCTCCAAAGAACACATTCCCTACTGTCAGTACATAAGACATGGAATTCAAAGGAGTGTAGGGAATTCTCTGCATTCTAATCTCAGAATAACCGACCTCTGAGGAGTTTAGTTAAAGCCTCACATAAGGCATTGTGTTCCCTCTCTTGTGTTTAATTACTTGCACTCTAAAAGGTTACAGCCGTCAAAAGAGGGAATGATCAGGACATGGATCGTAACATCAGCCTGTCAACTGACACTGCGAGACGATGAGTGAGAGTGAGGGTGTGTGTGTGTGTGTGTGTGTGTAAAGAGGTCAAGAAGAGGGGAGTCAGAAAGAGTGCAGACAGGGCACTTCTGAGCAGTGATATCTGACACAGCAGATCACAAGTCTCAAACGAACCACTGTCTCCAGCGTTTCCCCACAGGGCAGCAGGACTGCAAAAACTCCCAGGACCTAGCTGAATGAAGGTTAGAGTGCATTCACAATCATTTCATTACTTGAATACTTTATGATTTCAGTAAAACATGTTTGCCCTGGGTCAGAGAATAAACTATCACACTGCTTTTTCAATAAAAAGCTGTTGCTTTAGGAAGATCCCAGAAGGCTGAACATATCAAAGCCTCAAGGTCAAGTTATGAAAACCTGCCATGAAATAGATAATGAAGTTTATTTCCACTGTTTCTCAATTTTGCCAAGAGCCCTCATCAACTAGGGTTAAGAAACATTACAGACCACAGTATGTCCAATACTATCATGCGCACATGATCCAGAATGGCAAAACGTACAAGCTACACAATTACATTACATTTTATTGGAGCATAAAATGTATTTTTCACCACATAGGTGGAATAAACTAATTTTAGTAATTAAATATAAAATAAAAATAACATTAACTTGATTATTGAAATGCAATATATTAATAATTTGTACTGTACTAAAAAGTGAATTGCAATTAATAGTTTGACAGCACAAAGTTGTAGTAGCAGTAGTAGTAGCATATGGCTCCACTAGCTGTCAGCCCAGAAGCAGCAGCACTGGGTGAAATTAAATAAACAATCAAATACACATTCACTTTACTATAATTAAGCAGGTCAAGCCAACCCTAACAGTTGAGCACTTACGATGACTGAAGAGTCTTGCCCTGTTGCTCAGGGCGAACCCACCCGGTGATGTCAGTGTCATGCTCCGCGTCAACACTGCTGAAATAAAGCCAATCCTTTCCATGCATTAAGGATAGCAGCTCTTTTCAGCGTTTCTTTGTGCAGTTTAGCTCAACGGTCGGGTGCACTTGACACTGGAAGCTCGCGCTGTCAAGTGCACCGAGCGTTGGCTCGAGCAAAAACACGACACACAAAAACAATAAAAGAAGTAAATACTCGAGTTTTCAAAAGAACTTCCTTTGACAGTCCAGTCAGACACAAAACATTTACGTGTTTTTAGTCATGTTTATGTATAAACAACGCGGTAAATGTTTTGTTTGCTTTCCCAGAAGAGAAATAAGTTGTTATTACTCACTCGAGCGGTTTACCGTGTTTGGGAAGTCCAGTCAAGACGCCCTGGGGTTCTTGGGCAGCCACTCCTGAAAAAAAGTTGCCTCCGCTTTGCTTTTAAAAGGTAAAAATGAAGAATTTCTAGTGAAATATCCCAGGTTTGAAGTAGGTCTTCGCGTCCAAACTGTTTTTCTTTTCAGGCAAAACACGTCGTACAATCTGCGTTCAACGAGGCAGGCGGGCGGAAGTAATCTTTTACTTGATTGGACAGTTAACTAAAGTAGGGCGGGATCAAAATGTAATCCTGAAATACCATTGGCGGTTACATAATCAATCATATGCCCCACCTGCCCTTATTCTACGAATTTACGCTTTATTATAAGAGGTCCACCAGGAGATTGTACATACATTAATAAATCATAATGACACTTCTTATTGTTGTTGTTAATAAATTGGTCTTTTCTAAGGGGTAAAATTTCCAAGAATAAATGAATCGTAACTCTCTAGAGTTCAGACGACAGAACACCTGTCTTTCCTGTTCTAGAGCACATGACCGCCAGTTTTTTTTCTATTTGAATATCTTGCCTATTGATCTCTAGTAACTTGATTTGATCCGTCTCGACACGCTAGTCCTTGTTGTCTCATAACGTGGTTGAAAAAATGTATGTGGCAGACTGGTTTGACAAGTTTGAATTTAACAATGCCTCATGGCTGCAACTAAGGTTTCAACCTTAGATCGTAGGCAACTAAGATCTGTTCAGAACAAAGAACTATAGACACTGTATAGGCAGCGGCAAGTTTAAGAAAGAAAGAAGCAATTTTTGCCACTTGAAAAAGGACAGTGAGCCAGAGCTGCTTCTCATTCTGTCATGCGTGCATGGCCTAACTCTCAAACATAAATAATACACAATGTCGAATTAACGCTTGAGTAATTAGGAAACAACGCAACACGATTAAGATTACTACAGCACCCCCTCGTGGTCGACACACGAGATTGAAGAACTACACAATATTTTTTCAAATGAAAGTTTAAGTGTCAGTTTCTACTTGTACTTCATAATATAATTAAGTTCAACCATGAAATTCTATTGAAATAAAATGAAATAATAATATTAGCATATCCGCTTGCAATTAACAAAGCCAGTCATAACTGTTCTTGGTTACCTTAGCACAATAAGCAAGACTCTTGCTTATACAGGTGTACAGTGCAGTTTACCATCATTGACTATTTGAACCAACAAAAGTAGTAATGTAAAACAGCAATGAAAAAACATGTATGGAACCTTCAGGCCATCCAACGTGTAAATTATTTTTGCTTCTTTATCAAAAGAGCTTTCGTGAAATTTAATATTGCACTACTTGTTCACAAAAGGATCCGCTGCTGTAAGACTGAGAGTCAATCCATTATTAACCCTTGTGCATAGTTCCAATCTGTTTTAATAAAATCTGTTTATCAATCTCAATCCTGATCAAAACTACTAAATGTTCTAAAAATATATATCAGGATTTTGACTCACTTATGCCAAGTTCATAAGTGATGTCACTGATTTGGGAGAAAAAACATACAAAATGACTTATTTTCAATATAAAAGTAAATTGTGGACTGGATTTTATACCTTTAATCACACACTTGGACATGTGAAAGTTTAGTAACAACATTAAGTCATTGTTAGTTTTTCTGCAGCATCAGATTTGTATTTTTTCCCCGTCATTTACTGTTCGTGGCTGTTTTTGCATGTTTTCATTTGATGGCGAGAAGAGCAGCAAGCAACATGAGAACAGATTTGACTCATACCAAAGTTTTAGAAATGATTATGCAGCCTGAACTCTCCAGCGAGGTGCAGGATGTCTTGTCTTCTCCCTCTGACACCACAGACTCAGGAGAGTCAGATCCTGATTTTGTTGTGGCACCTTCATCATCCTCTCCAGCTTTCACTGAAGGCGAGGAGGATTCAGAGGATTCTGGATCTGGGTGGATTGGGAGAAACGGTGAAGTGTGGTTTTCCACTAACGTGGAGACAACTCCCTTTCATCAGCCTGCCAGAGGCGGGACTCCAGGGCCAACGCGCTATGCCATCCCAAGGGTAAAGAACGTGGATTCTGTGTTCAATCTGTTTTTTTTACGGAGGAGATGATTGACCTCATTGTCAGCATAACCAACCTCCATGGGCGCCGCACAATGAGAAACTGTTTCATTGTTTAGTTCTCCATCCACCCTAAACTCTTGCACCGTTGTTCAGTTTATTTGAAGCTGTTGTTGCATTTTGTCAAGTCAAGTCAAGTCACTTTTATTTATATAGCGCTTTTAACAATACAGATTGTAGCAAAGCACTGAACAT
>JAUCNO010000082.1:7430003-7445234 GCA_032353835.1 Enteromius viviparus | reverse complement strand
AAAACCCCATCCATGAGAGAATGGGGAAAAAAACCTTGTGAGAACCAGGCTTAGTTGGGTCCAGTTCTCCTCTGGCCTGACGCCCAGCACCTAATTTTCTAGTTCAATTTTAAACACGTTTTTTGGTTCATAATAAATCATGTTCATAAATCTGATGCAAAAAAAGTGCATCACTGGAAGATTTTAAGGTTCTAAACTGGCTTTACCATCATAAAAAGACAAGCATTTCACACATAGGCTGTCCATACTTCTCACCATCAAAAGCCAGCAGGTGCATAAAAACACATAAAAACAGTTTTTAGTTGTGCATGTGAGGTGGATATTTAGATTTTCTCTCTCTCTCACACACACACACACACTATAATTTGTTCTTATACTCCATATACGTAACTCCAAATAAAAAGCCAGAAACCAAGCTTTTTTTTGCGCAGACTTATCTAAAGGGTTAATGTGCCACCTGGTAAACAACTGTAAAAATGACAATTTTTACCTCTTCCCAACAGAGAAAAACCACCAGCAATCAAGAATGCATGATTATATAACATCATGGCCTTGCAATCAAAAAATGTTGTTATAATGGAAATCAATTGGGCAAAAACAGCCACAAACAGTAAATGAGAGAGAAAAAATACAAATCTGACGCTGCTCAAAAACTAACAATGACTCAATGTTGTTACTAAACTTTCACATGTCCAAGACTGTGATAAAAGGTACAAAAATATCCCGTCCACAATTTCTTTTTATATTGAAAATAAGTAATTTTGTATGGTTTTCCCCCTAAATCAATGACATCACTTATGAACTTGGCAATTAAAGAGTCAAAATCCTGGATTCATTTTTTAACATTTAGTAGTTTTGATCAGGACTGAAGCTGATATTGATAACAGATTTATGCAAAACAAAAAAATTAAAATAAAATAAAATTATCTAATACAATTTTACAGCAGTTTAATTTAGTGGATGTTTTAACCCGAACATAACGGAAGGGTAGTAAATTTGCCCACAGTGAATTATTGCGTTTTTGAAACATTTCACAGCATTTTCCCAAAATATGTGTAAAAAGAAAATTTCTCTGAAACACAGAGAAAGTTGTGGCCAAATTAAGACTCAAGATCACCCCGTAGTGGATGAAAACATCCCCAACAGCACATAAGGGTTAAGCCATCCATTATTAAAAACTCTTTTTAGCTTCAAATATGTGTCTTCTATTCATAATATTGCTTTCTTTAATGGAAAAACACTTTTCAGCAAATCTTTTACACTATTACTGCTAAACATTTTTACTTTTGTTGCTCCAAATAAAACATATCTGAGTGATTCTCAGCATATATAGCAAAACATTAAAAGAATCAATTATACTACATTGCTCCAAACTCCAGGGGTTCCTTTTAAACCAATCTGAGTAAGTCTCATAAAAAAGTTCAGTTTGCATGATGTTTTCCCCCCGTGACTCTTCTAATCTTTTTGAAGCCTTTGTAGTACTTTCAGCAGGTCTTTCAACAAATTTCCATTTATGAGGTAACTATTCTTTTGATTAAAGATTAATTGGTAATATTTTATAGCTTAGTAATAGCCTGACTTTTTGCATTTGCACTATTGCACAGGTGAATGAGTGAACTGTTTCTGGAAATTGTAAAAAGCCAACAGTGCTCATGGGATAAAGGCCACAGACAATCACTGTGCTGATGCACCTGCTTCCATTGTTAGAATAAACAGTGTGTCTTCAAAAAGTGAACTAACGTGACATTGAATGCTGAGAGGTCATGTAAAAGCTTCACTAGGGTCCAAAAGAGATATATTTCTTGTAAAGTGGATATGTCTTGTATAATTTATAGATTTATGTAATATATTTGTAATAATGAACTCATCATTTTAACAAAAGCTTAATTAGAGTCAGAGTGCATTATGTCATTTCATCCCAGTCCTCTCTACAAACTTAAAATAAGTGGAAAATAAAATAAAAACTGAAATGACAGTTATTAAATTTAATTTATTATCAAATGTGTTTATGTACATTCCAACCCTTCCAATCAGTGCTTGACCAACATGAAAACCAGCTTTAAAAACGTTAGCCGAAAATGTGGGGAGAACTACTAAAGGCCAACATTATGCCGTAACCAAGCTTTAGAGGATTTTAGAGGATCTTATCTTTGGCCTTTAAAAGCAGAACAATATGACATTCACCCAAAGCACACACAAAAGCTTTAAATTAATGCTTTAGGGCTTAAAAGAATAAACATTGATTAATATACATACATTGATTTGATTGAACTGATATTATCATGAGAACAAAAAAAAAACTGAGCTGAGCTGAATCTTATTGTCTTCTGTAGAACTTCCTATAGTCATTAATTGAACAATTTTGCAGCATGGATACATTGAACTGAACTAAATCAATATCGACCTATTGAGCTGAATAATTAAATTTTTGTCTTCTGTATAGCTGCCATATAGCTGAATTGAATTCATTTAGAAATTGATGGACTTTGCAGCACTCTCATTTAACTAAACTGAATCAACATTGAGCTTACTTGAGACGAATAATATTGTTCTCTCTAGCTTTATCCGCTGAATGTTTCAGCTAAATTAAAATTTTATCAAAACTAAACTAAACTGGACTGAATAATGAAAATTATAGTCTGTAGAGCCATTTTATATTTTAAGATCTGTGCTTGAATATTCACTTTTAGTTTCATGTTTACCTATGTGATGCTGCTTTGAAACCATCTGTGTTGTAAAAAAAAAGTGCTTTGGAAATGTATGTGACTTCACAGGCTTTGAAAATATAAATAATTCTGATGCGATAACTTTAATGCAACTGAAAATATGTATGACTGCTGTCCACCACACGCTCCACAACACATTTGACAGAGCTGGCACAAAATTTGCATAGAAAACCAGAGGGGGGGAAATCCTGTTTAAATGTGGAGAAACATAAACGTCCCCCATAAACAAAAATAAAAAAATCCTCACGGCTGTAATTGCTGCTGGCAGTGCTGCTGTGTTTAAAACTAGTTCTTGTTAATTTTGTTTTATGTTAGATTAACAAAACATGGCATTTGAGCCATTTAACAAAGCATTTTTCAGTAGGCCTATGTAGCCTATGAACAGAAGGGTAAAGGTTCTACTGAACAGAACTCTGTTTACTTGGCTTTTCAAAAAGTGCGCGCATAAATATGTTTTCCCAGAATTCCCCAGACTTACTTGTTTCAGTGAGTCATACTGCATCAGACTCTCTGCATTAAACTCAGTGACATACACAAGCACTGGCACCACATGCCCAGTAGATGTCAGTAGAAGATTGGGTTTAAATTCCAGGCACTGAAACGCAATATTTCTCAACAGATGGAGTAAAGCGTAAAGTGACAATAGTTAATCAGACTTCCTGTGAGTACGCCAACCACAATGTATTTTGACTCAAAAAAGTGAAAAACTGCCAACATTCACAAAGATTCCTACTTCATGTACTGCTTCATGGCAATTCAAATCAGTGACCGGAATGACCCGACAGTAGCCGAGTGGAGCCGAAGCGAACCCCGGAGTAACCCGGATTGAGGTGTGTGAGAAAGGCTGAGCTTCGCTGCTCTGTAGATAGGGGCAGAGTTTTGTTGTATGTGTGAGTGGGAGATGGACTGAGGGCGCTCTACTGACTAGCAGAGGCGAAGAGCGACTCCAATAGCCTGAGCTATTGAAATAATATACGCGATCGGGTCGTCGATAGCCCACTCCAAATACAAAATAAGTCGTCCATCTTTCACATCTACTTCACACACACTAACACGGCATTGATGGTAATGTATGCAAGGAAACAACCGAGACTCGGCGATGGGTAAAGATCTCTATTTTATACTCCGATTTTCCTTCTCCGCTTTGACAATCCGCCATTTTTAGCCAAACCAAAATAAGTAGAAACTTAAGGAAGCCGATTCAGCTGTTGCAATTTCTTCCACTATTCTCGCAAATGTTTTTTAACTGTTCCTCTGTCTCTTTTTCTTGTTTTATTTCATAGGTGCACCGACCGAAGGGATTCTCAGCCCTATCAGGTAGATCTGAAACAAATAAGATTAAAATGGGGTAAATCTAGCGCAGGCTTTTGAAGCAAGTTAGGCCTCTGTGCGTAAAACACAGCGAAAAGTGCCTCATTATTACCAGGTTCGGTTTAAAATGACACACAAATATACATTACATTGTAAACATAAATTTGTGCTGCTGTAAGTCGCCTGCCCGTCGAATTTCTTCTGTTTTAAATGCGCTCAGAGCACTAGCGACTTTAACAGGCTAACGTTAGCTCGCTAGCGGCTACATCACAGGCCTGTGTGCCCCAACGATTTACTTCAAAATTAGCAACATAATAACGTTTATAATTATCAATTTAAGGTCTACATTATGCAACATTAAAGAAACGGTTGCATACGTAAATTCGAATTTAGTGACACGACGTTGTTTATAAACAGTCGTCTTGATAGTTGCTAACGTTAGATAGATAAAAAGATACTAATTAAAATGAAGTACATCAAGAGAGGTTTCATTATATGTAGGACTGCAAGAATAATGCTTATGGCCTTTCTTGTGCTTAGCTTAGATTTGAGGTAATGTACAAATTATGTTATGACAGACATTATCGTTCTGTGAAGTATTTTAGTGTTTTGGAACATGTTATATGATTGCTAGCTGGTGAGTAGCTGGTATATCATCTCAGACCAGCAATAAATGTACTAGTCAGGTAGCTAATCACTATTGGATACCAGCTTTAAACCAGCTCGCATGTACACTGCATGTGAGAGAGAGTAATTGTGCCGCAGAGTTCAATGTAGGAATATCATGTTTTGACAGACTCTTAAGTACTCATCCAAGAGTCACCCTGATCACCGACATGAGAAGATGCGTGATGGTAACGATGCCACTCCACCGTGCAAGATGCTGCGGCGATCAGACAGTCCAGAAAACAAACACATGGACAGCACCGGACATGGCAGAGCAAAAGCCATCCATCCACACCGGGGGAGAGACAGAGAAGGAGGTAAGAGGGGACACCTGGAGTCATATTGATCATTTGACAAGAGGCACAGATCTGAAGCTGATACTGAAGCCTAGATCGATAATACAAATCCTACAACAGACTTAATTAGTTTATAAGTGTTTCTATGTAAATGCTAGTTAGATACATTCTGTATAAAATGATCAGATTGATGTCTTTATGGTAAAAAGGCATTAATGTTATCACACTTCCGGTAGTGGCATTTACAAGCACCAGAGTGTGCTTTTATACATGGCTTCTATACATTTTTAGGATTAGTTTTCGACATTTTTGCTTTCTGAAGAATGTTTTCTTTTGGAAAAGATTTTGTCCCTCAGAATTATTTTTGTTTCTGTAGCAAGGTCTGGCGAAAGTTAATGATATTGGCAAGGGTATATTTTTTTCAGATTGGCTGTAATGATTGTTTTTAATTATTATTTTTTAAATTAAGCAATATGTTCGTTGCTAAAATGAAAATACTGACTTATTCAAACGCAGAACCTTCTTCAACAGAGCACAAAAGTTGGTATTTTGAAGTATTTTGCTGGGAACCAAATATTTTTGATGAACATGGATGTGATGGATTGTTTTAAAGAAGAATATACAGAGACATTATAAAAAAAGCGCCTTACTTAAAAAAAAAAAACTTATGGTATTTGAACTCTTGAAAGGCCATGCTTGTAAGATTGATTGTTGCAGTAAGTTTAGCCATAATTGGAAAATATGGGCGTAATATTTTTTCCACAGTATATTATTTTTGACCAAATGTTAAGATGTTGACATCAACAAACTAATGTATGAGAATTGCCAGGAGAAGCACACGTCTTTTTTTACAAGGTTTCAGTTCAAATTAAGCTTACTTCTGTGACACCAGTGTCACCAAATTAAACCAAAGATTTAAAAAAAGAAAGTTTGAAACATTGTCTTCCATTAGTTGGATGAAGAGAGAGGCTTGTTGATTTGGGTTTATCTTATGAAGTAATGTCAGCCTGGCAAATGCAAAGTCACAGATGAAGTTAAGGCAAATTTACACCAAGTAAGATAATTGTATTAGTGTCAACTGTAACGCTCAATATTATAAGCAATCATTGCAGTTATGTTGTCTGCTGCTTTAAATATTTGACTCTGATTGGCTTTGTTCATCAGTTGATAACTAATAATTATGAAATTGATTGCAACAGTATTGTTGCTGTGTGTCATTGTTATGTGTATATTTGCATTAGTTGGCCCTTTAAACTTAAACTTGTGCACCAAATTAAAATGTTGATTAAAATATGAGCGAGTAAGCAATATTTCCATCAAATGAGTCAAAGAGAGCAAAATGGTAATTTCCTGGCAAACTGACACTATATATCACTAAGAAAAATAGGAGAAGCCAATGAAAATACAAATTTTCATATATAATAAACTACTTGTGCTTCAGAGTGAACAGACGAAACAAAATAAATTGCTTGTGCTGCCATTGCATTTAGTGGTGCAATGCCTGTTGTTTGAAAACTAAGTTCTGGGAGGAGACTATATAGAAAAACTTTCATAGACTTCTGCGTATGCATTTCAAAATAATCATAACATTTCAGATGCTGTGGGAAAAAAATCAGTTTCCTGGTTAGTCAGGTTTTACTGTCCCTTTAAAGTCATGTGACTTTCGATGCACAATTTTCTATGCAAATATGTTTCCGTCTCCCGTTTTTCGTATGAAAGTCAGAAACCACCTTAAGCAAGTTTAAAAAGTTTTTCCAAATTAAGGGATTTTTATGTACATTTTAGCAACTTGTTTCTGATGCGATACTTCAAAATGCATATAAAAACAGGCCGCTGGTAACATATCCGTTGTGTCTCATGTGTTATCTTTATAGTTATTGTGCTTTGTGTGAACCAGCTTTTAGTCCTGATTGTAAATTCAGATAAAACATTGTAATTTATTTTCAGTCTAATTGGCTTTTATCTTCTTGCATCACAAGACGTCTGTGACCATATACTGCTGCTACATATAAAGACAGTCGAAGCTAATCAACACATGCTGATTTGCTACTCTTATTAAGATAATGAATAGATAATGAGATTGATGCCAAATAAATGCATCATCTAACTGAACAGCGACCGCATCATACATTGAAATGAATCGAGTTGTGGAAGCTGTACACTGCTTCAGATCTTACTGAACTAGGGATTCTAGCCTATTTGAAATTTAGATGTTGTACAAGGAAAGTTGCATTAGTTAGGAGAATGTTATTACCTGTTTTGAAGATTTTCAAAAAGACTTCTGGATTTTATTCTTCAAAAGTGATGAATCTACTTGATTTGTTGCCTGGCTCTCTGTGCCATTATAAAATTATTATTATTTTTTTCATTATTGTTTTAGTACCACATCTTATGGTTCGTGGTGGTGTAAAAGCTTAACATCCATCATTCTTATTTACCACATCTGTTATATAGGTCAAGTCTTGCATCTTGTTAAAGAGCCTCTTGAAGCAGTTAAAAAGGATAACTGTTAAATAGAAGTATGCTGAGAGCATAATTAATTAGTTTGATATATGCATTCGCACTAAGCATAAATGCTAAAAGCAGCTAAGCCATGTATTTAGATTAAATATATTGTTCATTTAATTGTTTAATTATGCCCTTGATTCAATTGAATATACTGTAGATTTATTTAGATGTTTCGGGTACATGTACATTTCTAATGCTGTAAGTTGCACAATAATAATGCTGTCTAAATTGAGCCTAAATTATTTTATTTAATTGCTTTATGTGCAACATTAAACAACATTGTATATATATTTACATAGTTTTTTTTTACCAACTTTCTAATTGTTTTTTTTTTCCCCAATTTGTTTTTGTAATATCATTTAAACAGTAAATGTGAAATAGTTCTGTTGCCGGGTTTTAATCAAACATATACATTTTTGCATGAATAATTTCTAAGGCCTCGCCAACAGGCAACAATGTAATGAATATACAATATAGTGTATATTTAATGTTTGTCTGTAGCGTTATATTTCTAGTTTATTAGGTATGGACATTGAATTTCTTTTACTGATTTAAATGTAGCATTGTGAGACTTGTTTCTTTTATGGGTGACGTGAGAAATTGTGCATTTCATTGAGTCCCCAATCTTTCAGTATGCCATTTAAAGAAAGTCTGAATATTTGTTAAAATTTGTTTGAATTAGCTGATAAAAATGGCAGAATTTAAAAGCAGAGACTGTTATTTAAATTAACAAATCACAACAGCTGAAAATGGCATAAAGGACTGATCTTGAGACCTACAAATTGATCATGGTTAAATTCAAATCCAGACAGTTTTATGATTTGTTGATTTAATGTAAGCAATACGAATTACCTACAAAATGCATAATCGCATCTGATGATGAATTCTTAAACTTTTGCCATGTATACCTAAAGCAATCACAAAACAAGGTTTTCTAGTTCTTCCCTAAAGGCTAATGTAAACTGTAGCTAGTTCAGACTTGTTCTACCACTCCAAAGTTTTGTTTTTGAATGTGTACGTGTCCAATAGCTTCTCACGCTGTTTTTTTATTTTTTTTATTCTGAATGAAAAGGAAAGCAGTGGTTAAAGGTGTATTTCTTATTCACAGGAAGTATGGGTGGGACTAGGGAATATCAGTGAGATCTTTCCTCACCATTTTTCTCAGTAGATAAAAGACTTTCTACATGTTCATCAGCTGCTGGTGTTATTTAGGGGAGGGGTCAGGATCTTTATAAAGATAATTCGATTGGACAGAAAAATTGTATTTGATTTGTTTCTGGATCAGAGAGACTTTTTTTTTTTTGTTTTGTGCATTTATCTTCAAAAGTCATTGTGTCCATATTGAGGAGCACATGAACTCAAAGCTAATGTGAATGGACCAAAAGCCCAAAAAATGCAATGTATATCGGAACGCAGTACATCAGTTGAGTTGGTGTTCAGTGTTCATAGTGACTTTATTATCATGTTCATGGAGCACATCAGACCGATCTTCTCCGAGGCAGTAAGGGCTGTCTCTAGTCTAATCGCGCTTTTCCTTTGCGTGATACAACTTAGTTCAGTACGGCACGACTCAGTTCGGTTTGCGATTCCACTGCAGTTTAGTATAGTAGGCGGGAATATTTACATGTCGTTATATCTCGCTTGATCCTTTCCGTTTCTCCTCCGTGTGTTTTTTTTTTTTTTTTTTTTAATTTTCAATTTTTTTTTTTTTTTTGAAGTTGGTGTGCTCATTCAAAACAGTTCCTTCACTGGCAGTTTCTGATTAAAATCTAGTTCATTGACGAAGGTAGTGACGGTTCTCTTCGGCCAATCAGGGTTTAGCAGAGTGTACACTTCATGGTCGATTGCAACTACAAAACAATTGCATAAACGGAAGGATCAGAGAAAATGTTTAGTTCTGTCCCTTTAAGAGCTCCCCACGTCTAATATACTGACACGTTTTTCCCTTTAAGTTTTCTCTTGTTTATTTTTCTTTAGACACAAGCACCTGTGTTTAACGCTGTGTGTTTGTGACAGTATTACCGCAATCACGTGTGATAAATATCTTAGTTGAGTAATTAGGCGCTATTTGACAGGCTTTTAGTGCGCACGCGCTTTAGGCGTACTCGTTGAAAAAGCGCGTCCGGACAGCACACAGATGAAATGTTTAATCAGCAAGACTTTTAAAGAGAATAAAGTACTTTTTTCATTGCGAATCAGTGCAGTGTCTGGTGAGTGTAATTCTACCACTGAGTTAACACTGAAGTGAATGTGTGTCGCGTTGTGCAGCATATTGAGACGGAGATGATAAAATAACACAATACTATGATATTCCGTAAAAAGCTGATCGTGGAGTAATTTTTATCGTCCACGATCAAAAGTCGTGCTATCGCCCATCCCTACATCAGCCTTAAAAACAAAAATAATACTTCCACACTAGTTCTTTCCTCCTTTCTTTTCACCATCTCTCTGTGTTTATGTCAAGAAGACGCAACTGCGCAGTGCGCTTGGCAAGAACCGGTATTACCCGTTGCTCGGTACTACCGGTACTTCAGAAAACCTGGTACCGTAACATTTCAAATTTGTAAGTACCGACTTGGTACTGAAGTACCGGGTCTTTTGACAACACTATTTCTGGGACTGCTGGCTCTTAGCCCTTAGGTCACGAAAAATCTTTGTTTCGAGGGCTATCTAGCCCTTCCCCTTCCCCCTACCCCTCCAACCAAAAGAGAATTGAAACACCCCTACCCCTACACGTGAACGCGCCAAAAGGAGGGTTAGGGGAAAGTGTAGGGGTAAGGGGTAGAATTGGGATTAAGCCATAGACAATGATCCGTGACAGACAGACAAACAGACTGGTATATATACAGGAGTCCAGGAATGAAAACAGACACAAAACACACAGAGAGCATAGAAAGCTGGAGTGCCAAACAGAGCTGTGTAGGCACGTCCAGCTAAATGTTACAACTAGTAATTAATTAACTAGAGATTAACATAACCTTTTTTAAGGGCCGAATTATGCATTAGTTAAGCCCAAATAAACTAGTAATTTATGATTAACAATTAAGCATGAACACGTGTCTAACTAATGGTTATCTGTACATATAGTAAGGGCATATTATCCATTAGTTACTATTCATTAGTCATTTTAACAACATAAATTTATGCTATAAACAAAAATAAGCTGGTAATTAATAATTAACTAATATATTTATATATGAACATATATATATATATATGTTATGTTTAATTACTAGCTAAAATATTGTAATAAAGAATATTTGACCACTGTTCTAAATCTACATTATGACACTTATTAATAATTAAGTGTAAAAAAAAAATTATTAAGCTAATAATTAAAGCTAAACTACAATTAATATAGTGCTAATAAATGGAATTTGACCCCCTATTCTAAAGTGAAACTTAAATACATAGGCTATTAATTAATTATGGCACCTATTGAGTAATATTCAAGTTTATAGACTTTAAGATAATACTTAAGGCTAAACTGCCACTAATTTAGTGCTAATAAAGGAAGTTTAATAAATGTTTGTTTTTAAAATGACTAATTAATTGTAAATAATGGCTAATATGCCTTTATTATATGTTCAGGTAATCATTAGTTATATGTGTGTTCACGCTTAACATATGCATAATTGTGAACAAGTTAATCATAAATTACTAGTTTATTTGTGCTTAACTAGTGCATAATTTGAGCCCTTATAAAACTAATTATTCATTGTGAACAAATTAACCATTAATTAATGCTTAACTAATGCATTATTCTGGACCCTTTAAATAAAGTGTTACCGCTTGGGGTAAAAAGAAAAAGTTTAAAATGTTTGTTTTTTTATTCCAATGTATTTTAAAATATATTTTTTTTAATGACAAAGCTGAAATTTCTCCAATTACTCCAATTTTCCGTGTCTCGTAATCCTTTAGAAATGATCATTTGATGATCAAATAAAATTTCTTAGTCATATCAATGGGTAAATGGATATTTTAAAATAATTTTTGTTTACACAAAATGTTTATTTATTAATTTACTTAATATTTATATATACATATTTGTGTTTAATTCTTTGATAAATAGAGACATTATTTTAAAAAATGATATAGTATTTATTGTTACTTTTGATCACTTTAATGCATCCTTAGTGAATTAAAAGATTAACAGTTTAGAGGATGGAGATTTATAACTAAATTGCAGGGGAAAACTGGAATGACACATATCTAAATGGAATTAAAGTTTTTGGGTTACTTGACATTGTTCTTTTTCTTTCTTTTTTTTCTCTTGGTTTCTTTGAAACAACTAAATGTCTGATAAGTCAGGAAAATAGGAATAAAGAGATTGTACCAAGTATCCTGAGCTCAGCCAGAAACATCAGTGATATTCCTACTGGTAACCCAATGCAGTAGTAACAAATCAAGTTGGACAGTGCTGCTATCTTCTGCTTCCCAGCACCCAGAAGAATCCCTGAACACACACACTAAAACACAACACAAACTGGTCTTTTGTAGAATGAACTGTAGGGACTTTAGAGTAATCAATGAATTAAATAATTTCACATAGCTAGAAAACGTATTTTTAACTGATAATGTCTTTTATCACCCATAGATAAAAAAAATTATGGAAGAGAAGATA
The DNA here is from genome assembly GCA_032353835.1 of Enteromius viviparus. Lineage (NCBI taxonomy): Eukaryota > Metazoa > Chordata > Actinopteri > Cypriniformes > Cyprinidae > Enteromius > Enteromius viviparus. The sequence continues at coordinate 7,433,103 of JAUCNO010000082.1, read as the reverse complement.
ACATAATGCCAGTTACAGTTTATGATCCTCAGCTCAATAACAAAGATTTTCTATATTAAAGGTTGATTAATTTGTGTTGCCTTCCTTTGAATGTATATATATATTATAAAACAATTCAAACTTACCACGAGGGCATCAAACAACTGCATGAAAACATAGAGGGTGAGAATTTCCGAGACAATTTTCACTATGCTCCTGTTAGATTAAATTAAGAAGTGAGAACTGCAAAACAATAAAAGAAAAGCTTCACTCTCATTGCTTTATTTAGCAGTGATTTATTTGTTCTCATTAATATTTTATCTTTCAAAGACAATGATCATTATATTACTTAATTTAATAATTCTAGTTTTATCAACCCAATTTTCAATAATATGTGATATTTTATAAGAGAAACAAACATACTCATCAGAAGTGAAGATGTACCCCACTATTGACTTAGTGGAACACAAGACGATTCCCTGTAAAACAGCCAAAACCCCTGCAATGCAATAAAGGTATAAATGATGCTTCCTTCTGGATGCTTATTGTAAGTTTGATTGTTAGCATCTGGGTATTTCTGTATTCTACTGACCTGAGATCATTAGAGTCACTTTACTAGTGATCAGGGCCCTGTTGGTGTCTCCAGCTCCCAGTGCATTTCCTACACGTACACAAGCAGCCGCATGCACACCTAATGGAAACTAAAAAAAAAATCTTATTATTAAAACAAGCAAATATTCACACTCATTTAATATAACAAATATAATTTAACTGGATAATTTGTTTGTAAAGCCTATGTTGCTGACTATTTTTAAAAGTTACCACAACAGACAGGTAGTTAGCGGTAAATGTTTGGTATTTGTTTTAGAGCGGTACAAGCAATTGAAGTGAATTCTTTGAACCTAACAATAGCAAAAGATTTGTTCAGGTCAAACTCGCAGGAAAACATTTGTTATTGAGACTCCTGTTTCAGCTGAAAACATTTTAATCTAAAACAATTTTAAATAAAAAATTTAGTCTTGACCATACTGTATCTCTACACCTAAACCTAACCCATGAGTTACGCTCTAAATAAGAGGAAACGATAGATGAATGACTCTGATGCACAAGCACCAAACACTGATTGTAAGCCTAAACTTCACAAAAACTATAAACTGGTTCTTCAAATCACAATGTTGTTCCAGGGTGTTACATCATGTTTCTGTCCTGTCTCTTGCTCCCCCATGTCTTTGTATAGTTTGGTTTAGTCCTGTCTGTGTGGTTGCTCCCAATTCTGCTTGATTGTCTCACCTGTGTTTTTTGCCAGCTGTCCTTACTTTCAGTCTAATTTGTAACCCTTTAAATACCCATGTCTTTTCGTTCGTATTCAGGTCTTGTTGAAGTCAGTAATGTCGTGAATGTCTGCATGTGTTCTCCTCGCGTATGTTTTTGCTGCTGCCCCGTCAGCTTTTGTTTTGTGTATTTTTGGAGTTTGTTAATTAAATATTCTTGCAAGTCTATTCGCTCATGGATCTGCTCTCTTTGCTACATGCACCCTGATTTATGACAGCCAAATTATTAGGTAAATTGAAATTCTGGTCATATTTTTGTTTTCAATAACATTTTTAACAATAACATAACATAACATTAACATAACAATAACAAGGAAGTTAAGAAATGACCATTGACTAAATGGTTCCTGATAGTTTATCTAACATAATTCCTAACATTAATTCTTAGTAATTTTGCAGTTAATGTGTTTTTTGTTCTCCACCTGTTTTTTCTTTCTTTCTGATTCTGCTGACCCAATGAACATTCCTTACCTTTGATAATATCATTGCATTAGTATTGCATCCTTCTCATGTGAATTTAATAGTTTTTAACTTTTAGCCTGGGTTCAATCTCTATTTTGAGATTATTTTATCTGGAAAATGAAAACTTGGCTGATAGTTTGGCACACCTGAATGTAAGGAGTTTTTGACTTTCAGCCTTACCAGACAATTATATATCACATAATATAATTATATACAAAATAAATTGTGGTCAATAGTAGATATTAAGATTGATGTGGTTTGGGATTGCTAAAATGTTCTTGGAAAAAGAATATGACAGAATTTCAACTTTCCTATTAAATCGCCACACAGTGTAGATTCATTTTGGTCTAACTTGTTTAATACATTGATTTAAATAGGATGAGCATAACATAGCCTATTGATATAAAAATATTAATGTATATAAATGGTTGGTTATTTTAGAAAGGAACATTTACAAAATGCAAATAAGAGTATCCATTTTTGAAGAATTCATTTGAATTTACTCAATAAAGAAGTATTCTTATTACAAGCGTTTGAAAGAGAATTATACTCTAATTACAAGTACTTAATTATTGGAATCTGATTACATAATCCAGTTTACATGTAATCTTTAACTACCAAGCACTGAGAATAACACAACACTTGGTATTTTAATGTGACATGGTTTAACAACAATATCTATAAAGAGCTCTTTTCAGTACACTGCATAATTTTTCCTTTGTATTTTTCTTTAGCAATATGAAAAAAGCTTTCCCAAATGAATTTTTACAAAATATCCCATGAAATTCTTTTTTTTCTCCCAAAATCTACATGACCCTTTCCAGGTTTGTTTTTTTACACAGATGGTTTAAAATGCATTTGTGTCCCCTTTTCATTTCTAATCCAAGTCATGTCAATGCAGGTAAAATTGAATATCTGTAAAAATTAAAAAAATTACTATGAAAGGTTATGACTTGTTAACAGGCACGTGCACACATAGACATAAAAGGGGGCTTGAGCACCTGCCCCTTTTATTCCTGGAGAGAAAGTGCCCTTTTTTCTGGGGTGCTTTTTTATTTTTTACTTTTTAAAATAATATATATTTCTGTTTGCGCACAGCTTCCCTGTTAAACAAATATATATATTGAAGAGTAGTATATCTAAATATCAGGTCAGGAGTTGTGAAGCGCCCACCCCAGAAACCAGAAGAATCCGCCTCTTTTTTCCGATTTGCGTAGATATCCACTAACTTCTCTCCTTATAAATTTGCAATCAACTCGTTTTCTATCAGCATCTTGCAATATTTGAGGAAAAGTGGCGACAGCGGTGTGATTAGGACGTTCAGTGCA
>JAUCNO010000082.1:7404277-7418729 GCA_032353835.1 Enteromius viviparus | reverse complement strand
CTGTTAAAGCTCCTTATAGAACCACCCCTTTTGAAAGGGTGCCTAGAGGTTCCACAGAGGGTTCCGCTGGCGTGGCACAGTGAAGAACCCCAAAAGGTGCCTCCAGGAACCTTTAGTTTTTACAGTGTATGTCACTTTATTTTAACTTTGGACTCATGATGACGAATAAAAAACGCAAATTTCACGCACATCTGATTGAAAGAATCTCGTACCATTTGACGAAGTCATCGAAAAGAGCCGACTCAAAAGAGTGAATCATTTGCCTGCTGAGCATCTCACTCTGATGTAGTGTTAATGTTTGTTCATGCAATGCATAAAGTAGACCTGAACATTCCTGCAAGAGTGGTTATTTAACATTAGTTTGTGTCTGTCCTTCAAGACACTGTGACCACTTCTCAGTTCCTATGCTTTCTAGCTGTCACTTTTGAATGCTGGCGGTGCTTTCAATCTAGTGGTAGCATGAGACAGAGTCTACAACCCAGACTAGTGCTGTTCATCCAGGATGGCACATCAATGCGAGCTTTGGCAAGAAGGTTTGCTCTGTCTGTCAGCGTAGTGTCCAGAACATGAAGGGGCTACCAGGAGACAGGGCAGTACATCAGGAGAAGTGGAGGAGGCCGTAAGAGGGTAACAACCCAGCAGCAGAACCGCTACCTGCACCTTAGTGTAGGTACTGCCAGAGCCCTGCAAAATTACTTCCAGCAGGCCATAAATGTGCATGTGTCTGCTCAAACGGTCAGAAACAGACTCCATAAGGGTGGGGGTTATGCTTTCTGTCCAACACCGTGCAGGATGTTTGGCATTTGCCAGAGAACACCAGGAATGCCAAATTCGCCACTGGCGCCCTGTGCTCTTCACAGAGTCTGGAGACGCCTTGGAGAACGTTCTGCTGCCTGCAACCTCCTCCAGCATGACTGGTTTGGCTGTGAGTCAGAAATGGTGTGGGGTGGCATTTCTTCAGCCCTCCATGTGCTCGCCAGAGGTAGCCTGACTGCCATTAGGCACCGAGATGAGATCCTCAGACCCCTTATGAGACCACATGCTGGTGCGGTTGGCCCTGGGTTCCTCCTAATACCAGACAATGCTAGACCTCATGTGGCTGGAGTGTGTCAGCAGTTCCTGCAAGACAAAGGCATTGATGCTATGGACTGGCCCACTGTTCCCCAGACCTGAATCCAACTGAGCACATCTGGGACATCATGTCTCGCTTCATCCACCAACTCCACGTTGCACCACAGACTGTCCAGGAGTGGGCGGATGCTTTAGCCAAAATCCAGACCTCCATGGGTTAATAAATTTGATTTCCATTGATAGTTTTTGTGTGATTTTGTTGCCAGCACATTCAACTATGTATTTAATACAAATATTTGATTCATTCAGATCTAGGATGTGTTATTTTAGTGTTCCCTTTATTTTTTGAGCAGCGTATTTTATTTATTTTGTATGGTCATTACATTAATTGATGCATCTTGAGGTTAGGTGAAGATGCTGCGGTATAAGCCAATAAAGATGATTTCATTATATAGAATAACTTGTCAGGTGTAAAGAAAAAAGGCCAGGGGAGATCTGAGAAAGGTGCATAGATTATAAAATATACAAAAATAAAAAGCCTTAATTAATTTTTATGTTTATAAAACTAGGTGAGTGATAGAATAAGAAATATAATAAAAATAGGCCTACATTATATAGGGTAGGGGTGACAACATAGCGGTTACAGATTTAGAAACAACCTATAACAACATACATAGGCCTAAAGAAGAGGGGTGGTATATGTTATAAAATAAAGTATAGGGGTGATAGGAATTACAACATTGCATTAACTAAAATAGAGAGTAATAGAAAAAATATTATAAAACATTAAAGCAATTAACACGTTATGCATTTTATTTACATTTATTTTAAATAGCACATTAAAGTAGGGGTTTAGAATAAGAAATATCATAACATTAGTTTAAATAAAGTTACCACTTATTTTGTGCCCTTTGGAATTTTGTATGAAATATATTTAAAAAAAAAACTTTATTTTGAATTAATTTATTGCTTAATTAGCTGGTATCATGAGCATTTCTTTTGAAATTTTATAAAACATTTTATTTTAATTATTACATTATCCTTTTTTATGTGCTAGCAAATGTCAGTACATAAAAGTTGATATGTTCACAAGTTGGACACAAGAGGGCAGCACCTGATCATTCAAACAGAAAGACTTTGCAAATCATCCATGCATTTGTTTGAAATGTTAATTAACGAATATGTTATATGACACAAAAAAACACACCTGGTGGCCGACTGAACTGCGTGCAAAAAACGTCCAATTTGCTTAACTATTGTAATGTGCTTGAGAACGTTTAGATTGATAGGCTTATTATAAAAGTCATGATTACTTTATTCCACATCATCTTGTGACTCCTCGTAATTAGAAGACTAAACTGTTCTTTGGAGTGGATTACTGCTGAATAGTCATTATTCATAGCGAAATTACTAAACATTAAAGGTAATATTTCGAATTAGCTATAGGTGGGTCAAATGAAGAATGACAAAAAAATGTAGCTTTGTCTTGAGACAGTTCACCGGAGCAGTAGAAGCATCGCTGTTGATGTTTGTAGGGCAGTTTCTCAGATGAGTCTGTGGAGGTGTGAAGCTCGCCATTTGAAGGGAGGACTGGGTTTGAACTGGCGCCTCTCTGAAATTACCAACAATTAGGATAATTGCTGTCAATCCGGTAATTTCTGTAGGTCTCTGAATGTGTCCCCTGAAGCGGAATGGCTTGTCTTTAGCCTTTGACACTGAATCGATGGCCGTCTATCAGATGTGAGCGTCTCCCAGTCTGTCTCTCATCATCAAACACTTCTCTATCTCCTGCGCTGTCCGTTACTGCTATAATAAACTTAAGTATGTATATGTATATGTATATATAGATAAATAGATGCGTATAGAATCTGTTTTGATTTAGTTTACTAGCCATTAATCTTGCCACAATAAATTATTAATTAACTAAATAAATAAATCTTCCAACAAAGGGTTCTGGAGATGTTTAATTTACAAATCATAAACGGTGAGTTTTATTTTATTTTTAAAAAAAGGGGTGTGTTAATTATTATTATTTTCAAATTAGTTAACTATAACCTTTTCACTTTTAAATAAAAGAAAAAGACAAAATATACACGCAGCAAAATAACTAAATGCACAAAAGTGATAAACCATATTAGCTGTTGACAGATATTTCAAGTCAACGACATAAATTGTTTAATAAAAAAAGGGGTTTCGTTAGCTTAGTCTAATTATGATTTTTGTTTTATTTTAAAATAGTTAAAATAAAAGCTAGCTGTTTGATGGGTGGGTCTAAATGTTTGTGTAAATAGCCTACTGCATCATTAGGCTTGGTTTTATTTGCAGAACATTTATTTGTTTATTTATGGTTCAAGGTTGCCCAAAATGCCTTCAATTGTGAAGCACATGCCCTGACCACAGTGCTCAACACATTAGGGCGGGTAGGGCAGTTGAGATATCGATCGTTGTGCTCTGTGTGTTTTGCATGGGATTGTCTGGGGGGTAATTGAGTGTCACTGTCTGTCTGTGTCGTCTCGCTGGCGCCATGTGCCTCTTTGGATTGCTAATTTCTCTAACCGACCCGCCTACATCCACTCTCTAGTGCAGGCCTGCGGTATCCACCTCCAGAAGCCTGGGAAACGCTGTCATATAGCTGACAAAGCGTAACTTAGTTTTACGCGTTTCTAAAAAAAAAATGGGGGGGGGGGATAATTTACCTCTGCCCTCAGAGACAAAGATCAGAAAGTTTTTGAAAGTGTCCTTAAATCGCGCAGATACAATATATTAGGTTTCTGTTTCGCAATCAGCTACACCAGCTCCCATTTAATAACCATTATGCTATTATTATAATTTTTTTCTTGCTACCTGCCTCATCATGCGATTCTGGCTCAGCATCTGTAGGCGGAAAGACAAATTGTGTGACCGCTGTGTGAACCAATACCAATGCCAATAGGACGGTGTATGCAAATAAACCAACAAAGCAGACCAATGAACGTTCGCGTGGGCGTGGCTACACTGCTCCCAAAAGTGATCCAGTGAAAGTTCCCCGGCTAGTGAGCCGCTGCTCCGCGATCGAGAATAGTTGTCCCTATCTCATTTCTTTCGGATTTTTGTTTGTATTGTTTCACGAATATCTCTGTGTGTGTGTGTGTGTGTGTATATATATATATTCGTGCTTTCACGTATGACGGATTGGTTTGGTTACGCGCAAGGACCTTCGGATCTCACAGTTCTGCATCGGTCTCTGATGGAACAAGACACAGCCTTTCTGTTCCCGTGTGTTTTTGGATACAGCGCTGTTCACGGATCCCTGGGAATGCAGTGATCAATGTAGGACATATGTAACAAGTCCTCAAACCTTTCGGAGGGTCTTGCCACAGGGTATCAAGACAAGGAAAAGCAGTTGTAAATGGATCGCCATTCCAGCTTTGTTTCTCTCTGGTTTCAGCTGGAACTCTGTGCGATGGCTATACTTCTCACGAAAGGTAAGACTCAGATTAGCTGCTCGTTTTTAAACCTTAACACCAAGAGCGTCTGAAACTGCAGCGTTCAAAAAGTCTTTATATATATACATGTGTTTACTAACTTATTGACAATGTTTGCTGAAGAAGAAAACATGTTACGTCTCAATGCGTGGTTACAATTTTAATTAATGCTTCAAGTTAAACTTGTTAACAATATGTAGACAATTCATTATAAAACTTTAATTTAACTGTTGCAACTTTATCTCCGTTTTCAAATCTAGCGTTTTATAAATAGTGGGAAAAAAACTAGAACTCAAATATTATATCTAAAGCATGTTCCAGTTTAAAATGTGTTGCTAGAGTCTGGTTGACCCGCTAACATGTTCAAAAAATTGTTTAATAATTGCTTTATGAACCAGCTATTATTCTCCAAAATAAAACTAACAAGTTATATGAATTTCTGGGCATTTGTTAAACTTTGATTTGCCACACTCGCCAAAAACGGTTCATGGTATGGTTCATTTCTGTGCGTTATTAAATAGGCTTAGCACCACAATCAGAGATTAAATGAATAATAAACCCATTTAGCCTAATTGATAAGAAGAACTCAAGTGGTTTCTTACAATAATGAGATGACATGTAACCCCAGCTTTGGATAGTGTACACAAGCAGCTTACAACGACACAAAGGCCGTGTTTATTTGTGTTGGTGTCGTGGTGTGTGTTTAGTGCTCCGTTTCACATGCACGCGCATTGGTAGTTTGGCGGTAGGTTTTAATGACTGACCTATAGTTTAACCTTAATATATTTGTGTCGTCTTTTGCGTTATTAATCTATGTGACTCTTCTTTGGGGTACAAAATTAGATGGAATGCAGAGTGACAGTTTCAGTCACTATTCGCCTTCATTGTATTAAGTTGCGATGAAACGAACCGCGACTGTTGCTGTCGGTCCTCAGCATCCCATTTTGTGTTCTACAGATAAAAGTAGGTCATACATATATAAAACAACACGAGTGCGAGTAAATGAAAGATTTTTCATTCTAGGGTGAACTGTGCCTTTAAAAGTTACCCTCCGACTTAATGCCAGGTTTGACCACAAGTGAGTTTGCGTGCTAACTGAAAAAGGAGTCCTGCTCTCACCCCCTTTACAAGTTTCCATTTGGGTTGAAAGAAATTGACTTTGGCAAACAAACCACTAATTATAAGCTACACGGTTCCTGTTTTATAAGACAGACTAAAAGGATCCTTGCATGAAAAGCCATGACACAGTTACAGCGTTGAACAGCCACATACTAGTGCTCTGACACAAACACTAGTCACAGCGCTGTGTTAGTCCTGTCTCTTTTTGCTTTTCTCTAGCACAACATGTAAGTAGTTCAGTTTTAGTTGCTTCCCTAAACATCCTCTTTGGTAAAGTGAAGAATGCTATCCTGGTAATAAAAAATTTAACCAGTCGAAGTACTTGAAATCTTAGTAATAAAGCACAGTTTAATTCTCTAATAAAATGCTCAATTGCTGTTAAAAATGGATGTGATGTGAATTTCAGCGTGCCCACGCAACACTGGGCAAATATTCAGTTGAAGTTGTTGGTGCTGGTTTAAAATGTATCCACAATTAGTGTCAAGAGTCCTTGAAAAGTTTCCTGGAAGTACATTAGGACAGTTGTTTTATTATTTAATATATCCAAAATGGTGCATTAATGTCAGTTATATCAATTATTACATATCTTTTCTGGCTTTTCTGTTTTGCAGGAGAGATCCGGTGTTACTGTGACGCACCGCACTGCGTTGCCACTGGATACATGTGTAAATCTGAGCTCAACGCTTGCTTCACCAAGGTCCTGGACCCACTAAACACAAACTCACCTCTAACACACGGCTGTGTAGATTCGCTATTAAACTCAGCAGACGTGTGCTCCAGCAAAAACGTGGATGTTTCCAGCGGAAGCTCCTCTCCTGTAGAGTGTTGCCATGATGATATGTGTAACTACAGAGGTTTACATGACCTCACGCACCCTCGAGGTGACTCAACAGGTAAGACACACAAATCTGACTACTGTAAATGTATGAGTAGATTCTATTGTACGTTAGCGCTCGGTTTTACATTTGAAAGATATAGATCACCCAAAAATGAAAACATTTTTCTTGTCTTTTCAATCGGTCTGACTGACTTTCTTCTGTGGAACATAAACAAAAATATATATTTTTTGGTCCATAAAATAAAAGTAAGTGAAGTCTTTTCATTGTACAGGCAAAAGCAGTCGAAGCATTCTTCAGAAAATCTTGTTCTTGTTCCACAGAAGACTTTAGAATGCCATGAAGGTGAATAAATGATTATAGAATTGTCTTATGTTCCTGCTCTGGCATTGAATAGGACACAGTGATTCCTTTATGCCTAGATTTGTCTTTATCTAATCGAAGTAGGTTACTATCTTTACTGATGTCTGACGTCAATCCTGTGCAAACATGGACCCTTGTGACACATACTTTAGTATCAGAAATACACGTGCAGGCTGACTTTTACTGTTCTCACGGCTCCAAACTGCAGGCTGATATTTAATGGTTTCCAGTGCAGCGTGAGTTTGCGGGCAACTGGCAGTTTACCTTTTAGCACTTGGATTCAGATCACATACTTTTTATTGCACGTGGATCATGAAACGTTCCCACTGTGCTGGAATGTGCTTCTCACAGCGTCTATTGACAGACAGCTCAAAGCACATAAATATAATCCTCTTTAATGAAAAAGGTGTGCTGAGATATTAAAAAGAGTGGAACAAGTATAAACGTAACACGTTAGCGTTAAACCTCATGCTGTTTCTTCAATGCCTAAGCTCCAAATCTCACTTTGTACTCACCATGCTCTCTTTCTCTATCTAGACCGATACTACAGCTCCAATCAGAACCTGATCACAAGGGTGCAAGAGTTAGCATCCGCTAAAGAGGTGTGGTTCCGGGCGGCAGTGATAGCGGTTCCCATCGCTGGTGGGCTTATCCTGGTTCTGCTGATTATGCTGGCCTTGCGAATGCTTCGTAGCGAAAACAAGCGTCTCCAGGCCCAGCGCCAGCAGATGCTGTCTCGCCTGCATTACAGCTTTCATGGACACCACCACGCCAAGAAAGGCCACGTGGCTAAGTTGGACTTGGAGTGCATGGTGCCGGTAACGGGACATGAGAACTGCTGTCTGGGCTGCGATAAGCTGCGGCAGACGGAGTTGTGCACGGGAGGAGGAAGCGGAGGCGAACGTCTCCTATCTCTTGTGCACTGGGGGATGTACACGGGACATGGCAAGCTGGAGTTCGTATGACTACTCGGAGCTTCCTTGTTAGGGCACAAAAGGGTAACTGTAGTTTGCTGTCATAATTTTATTATCGTCCTGCTCGGCGTGTTATTTTATTGTCTCCATGGAGAGCGAAGAAATTTCAAGGACGCAAATCTTTGTGTTTTCTCAAAAGAGCACTTTACTTGAATTAGAACGGCCGGTCACTGTGGGGCTGTGGTGAATATGAAAGGGGCGGAGCTATGGACTGCAAACCCCGCCCCTTCCCCCACCGAGCCGCGTCCTGTGGATCCTGGAATGACACTGAAGACTGAAGGATTCATAAAGACCGTCTTATTTTGCACATTTGTTTAAAACGGCCTAGATGACTGTGGGATGGTTGGAAAGTTGCATTCGAAGCAGCTTTTTTGAAGAATTTTACACTGACACCAGGGTACAAATAAGATTTGTTGTAGTCAAATTGTATGAATAAAGGAACCAATCTTGACTCTAACAAATCACATGCCTCTGCTTATGATTTCATGAATCAAACACATTTGTGTAATTGTGTTTTTACCTCTATTAAGCTGTGTGTGTGTGTGTGTGGAAGGTCAGTCAGTAGCAGGCATACTGACACAGGGGCCTTGTTCTAAAGTAGTGCCCTTCATCTGACTGCGTCATCTCTGAAACCCCTCCAAAAGGGACACATTACATCTCTCTGGCTCTCTCGGCTGCTCTCTTGGGATTAATACTGGAGGTAGAGCGAGTATTTATTTAGTAAGTGAGGGAATGTCGGTAAGCTGTGAGTTCAGAGTCCTTCGCCTGCACTCGCTGAACACAGTAATTCCCTTGTATGCACTCTGGCTTGACTTTACAATCCACAAATCACAGGCAGATTTGAGAACGGTGAAACTTTTTTGACCTACTTTGAAAATATGCCTGCAGCTTTACACACTAAAGTGTCTTTAAGACCAGCAGCAGTTGCTAACCTTCCTGTGCGATATCGTTCAGCGCAGTGGAAGTGTACAGCATAGGCTCCATATGACATCTTACTCAGACTCCTTAAGAGGGATCAGAAACAAATAATGTGCTGAAAATGCTTTACCTAACAATTGCTTGTTAATCTCCTTGTGATAGATTACCACCAAATCTTGGATTCAGTCTCTTTGTTAACTTATTTTCTTTCGGTTAGCTCAGGTTTTGTATTATTTTTGAAACCGACTCATAAGCTTCTGCACTTCAGTTTTTCGTAAAAATGCTTTATTCGCCGATAATTTTGCTGGTGTTAATAAAAATCCGACATACGTAAGCTTCAACAAGGGCTGCGATTATTAAAAATTATATAAAAATGTTACTTTTTGGGGGGGACGTTGTTATACCATATGTGAGCAAAGTCATTAGGCTTTGTTTCAATGCATTTTTGGAAAATTAAAACTTCTCTAAGTCAAAATGACAGCAAAAAAAAAAAAAACGAAAATTAGTGTTAAAAGTTCTTAATTTGTGAAAAGTGCTGTAGGTTTATTATATAGTGCCCACGGAGAGTATTTACACTTTACACATGTATAAATGCATTAGACAGCAACATATAAACTGTATTTGAAAGTAACAAGCACTGTTTTGAAGCAAGTTTAAGTTAGATGTACAGCAACAGAAATAATGTTTCAAAATGAAGACAGAAATTGTGACACTTTCTGGTTGTAAAAGACTAGTGGCATAGTTAATGAGATAAATGGCACCTGGAAATATTTTAGTTAAAAGGCATTGCAATATTGGTTTTGAAAAGTCAACTTACTTAGTAATTGTTGTCACAGAATATGAACACTTATGAATATGTGGGTTGAACATTTATTTGCTGAATTTTAAATTGAGTTTAATACAGTATATATTTCCTTGATTTTGAAGATCTAGATTAACATTGTTTCAAAAAAGATCAAATCAAGGTTATTTGTAGTATGCTTATACAAAACATAGATTTAAAGCAGTATTAAGAAAGCTATTTCCAGTATAAACAAGAGATTGAAAACCCATTCCTTCAAAAATAACAAAGACTTGATCAAATAATACATTGACCTTAGTTAATTGAAGTGTTTCCAGTGCTACCCTGTCCATGACTAAAGCTTGTTGTCCTGTCTGCAGCTTCCTCTCACGTCTATTCTCTCTCCAATGTGTCTTAGCTGACCTTGTTGTATATCAGGACCCCAGGAAGACGCCATTACCTGGTGGACCACTTAACAGGCGCTAGCATTAGTGAGCTTAGCCTCCCCCTGGACTATTAGCGCTCGGTTAATGTTAACAAAAGCCTGAGAGTTTGGACAGGCTAATGATCTCATTGTGTTCTCAGCTTCACTCCGGCCAATCCCCTACTTCTGAGATGAAATGTGCTTTGCTTAAATGTGACCCTGGACCACAAAACCAGTCTTAAGTCACTGGGGTTTATTTGTAGCAAGATCCAAAAATACATGGGTCAAAATTATTGATTTGCCAAAAATCATTAGGAAATTAATTAAGGATCATGTTCCATGTATATTTTTTTTTGTAAAATTCCTACTGTAAACATATCAAAATGTCATTTTTGATTAGTAAAATGCATTAATAAGATATTCATTTGGACAACTTTAAAGGTGATTCGCTCAGTATTTTGATTTTTTTGCACCCTCCGATTCCAGATTTTCAAATAGAAGTATCTTGGCCAAATAGTGTCCTATCCTAACAAACCATGTATCAATAGAGAGCTTATTTATTAAGCTTCCATATGATGTACACATCTCAGTTTTGTAAAATGTTACCTTATGACTGGTTTTGTGGTCCAGGGTCTCTAAATAATTAAATGTTACTAGTTGTTTTTTGTTTTAATTTATTTATTTAGTAATTGCAGTAATCTGGCTGTATTTACATTTTATTAAATTAAGAATCTGTGGATACTGTTGTTTTGAATGAGATGCTGTAACTCAGCTTGTCCAACAAAAAAAACAGCAACAGCAACATAAAAGCAGCATGAGGTGTGTTTGCATCACTCATTGTCGTGGCAGTAGTCAGTCTGGCCATTTGTATTGACATGCAAATTTAACAAGGGCACCGGCTGAGCCTCCTTTACAAGCTTAATTTGTTTTGAATTGACTTCAAACTGCCATTGCTTTCTTCCTATTCAGCAGTGCAGCTTTATTGAGACCCCCTCCGCATTTAGCCTCTGGACATAGTTCCTTTACATCGATGATATTCGATTTTTAAAATGTAAATCATTTAGTGGCCTCGAGCCATTGTTAGAAACAATCTGATAGTTACTGTGTGCCATTAGCCAATCAAGTTAACAGCTTGTTTGATGACATCAAGTACATCCATCATACGCATGCATTTGCCTTGTCTTTGGATTTGTTCTGGATTGTCATAACCCTCAAATCGTTTCTCACGTATTTATACTTCTTTAAAACCATCAAGCTGGAGGTCTTCTCCTTTCATTGCTTGATTATTTATTAGTTCTACCAATGAAATAAACCAGGCCACTCCCAACAAACAAACACAACATGTCATCCCGCACTGCTTATTTACGCAAACAGAATTTGGAAGGAAGCAGTTGTCATGGAAATCAAGTGACAGTCATGTACTGGACACAGAACCTAAATATTTGAACAACTGAAAGAGCCGAGAGACATGCTTTGAAGTTCACAAACCGGAACAATGTCCTCATATACCTCTAAATATTTACGCAAATGTCAAGATTAGGTTTACATCTAAAAATAATAGTGCAAATGTTTATCTGTCTTATCTATCTATCAGTTTGTCCATCTGTCCGTCTTCTTTTTCGGATGATCCCTCTTCTTTTTCTTTAAAAAAGGGGCCTTTCAGAGATGGCAGTAACCCTACTCGGTGTCTCCGAACTGGACGCAGGTTTATTTCAGTCAAGCTTAAGGGGATCGAGTGCGTGGTGATGTTAGAGAGATTGTGGAAGCAGGAGCAGATGGGAATGGATTTGTTGCTGGTTGTGAGTGTATTCATCCTTATCGTGTTTAATTTGAAAAAGCTTCAGAAATCCCTATATGAGGTCGCACAAATTAACACCTTGTTCCAGTTTAACTCTGAACACAAAGCTTGATTTTAAGCCAGGATGATTTCTTTAATGAGGTTGTTGGGAAAATTTGGCATTATTGTTCATCGTGTCTTTATAAATGCTGAATTTGGTGGGAGAGAGGAAGGAAAATCATCAAAACAAAGGTGAGAACGGAAGAAAGAATTCATAAAGAAAGCTAAGGTTGCGTGCATGCTCGAGACTAATAATGGATTCCACCGACAGAATTGGCTCCTGGCCCGAAAAGCCTCTTATCTTTTTTTTTCTTCTCTTCTTTTTAAACTGTGACACACACCCTGATTTGGCAGCCGTAGCCCGAGGCCTCCTGCAGAGATATAATGTGTGCGTATTGTGAGTGCAGAGCCCAGGATTACAGCACTGAAAGAAGAGCAGTCTGTGTCTCTCGGTCTTCTGTCTTTGCTACGCTGCCACTGAAAAGCGCCGACATTGATGCACCCCCAGCGCTTCCTTTTGGCCTTTCAATACATTTTTTTCAAGAGGCTAATAACATGAACATTTACTAAGCCTGTTGACTATAGGCTTGTTAACTATTAATGCATTTGTCTTTGTATTATTGTTCATTACAGCAAGGCTTCATTAATACCATCAAACAAGACATTTACACAAAACATTTTAGTCCATTTTTGTATTTTTTTTAAACCTAAAGATTCCTGTAAAATCACATCCCACAAATATATTAAAGTGAGAGTTCACTCTAAAAGGAGAATTCCGTTATTATTTATTGTTCAAAACATTGATTTTTATAGTACATGGGAAAATAGCATGAAAGTCAATAGCTGCCAGAGATAGTTTGGTTACTAACATTAATAAAACATTAATTTGTGTGTTAGTAACATGAGGGTGAGTAAATTATGACAAATGTTCAGTTTTAGATGAACTGTCCCTTTAAGCAGCACAACAGTTTTAAGATCTGATTATTTATAAAACATGTTTCTTGGAAACCATATCAGAAAATGTAATTATGTGACAGAAATTATAAAGTAATGGCTGCTGAGATTTGCCATCACAGGAATAAATTATAACACTTGAAAAAAATTTTTTACCGTGATTTTAACATTAAAAACCTGTTAAATATGTTCTATATATGTTCATATTTAAAAGCTGCTTGTGATGGGCTTTGGATGTGACTTTCTCATAAACACCTACTTTTGGTCACAGGTTATCAGTGTATTTCAAAGCTACAAAACAGATTTCAGTACGTTAATAGGTTGGTATTTTAACATTACAGTATATCAGTTAATGAAATTACGGTATTTAACTGTAAATTTAACTCAAAACCGTAAAACCTAAAATGTTGTTAACATATATATTTATGGTCGAATTCCGGCAACCACAACTGCCAGTTTTTACCGGTAACTTTACAGAATTTTTTACAGTGTAGTATAAGGACTAAAACTCACAGTTGCTTATTAGCATGCCTATTATTAATATGTGCGTATAAAGCACATATCCAGCAAAACCAGTATAAACTTACCAACATACTAATAAGCAGCAAATTACCGGTTTATTGAGGCAAAAGTCATAGTTAATGGTTTGTTAATAGCAAGAATTGGACCTTAAAATAAAATATGGCCTAAATTACATATTAAAATATATTAGATTAGAAAACAGATGTAATAATAATGCACACCATTGAATAAATGTTGCCTTGGTGAGTTTAAGAGATGTCTTACAAACCATTAAATGTTTGAATTGTAGTGTATATATAGTGTAAAAAGGGCTTCAATCAGCAGCTGAGTATGTATCTGCATTTTATTCTGTTCCAGCTCTTGGTTTTGATCAAGATGAAAGCCTATGTTCCAGTGGATGTGACCTTTTATGTGCGTGTTATCGAAGCACTCTGCCAGAACTGTATATTACAGGTTGTAAAGGCAATTATCTCTTAGTCAGGCTGGTGATAAGTGAAGAATGCCACGGGCCACACCTGTAACCACACCTCCTGAGCAATTATTTAAAGGGTGTGGTTACAGAGCCTATATGACAATGAGTCTGCTGGCAACAGCTCCACTTCTGAGAGACGTGTTTGCTGAAGCATTATGTCTTTTGAGAAGGACTTACGTTTTCATCATTGTGTTCAGCTCTGCTTTGAAAATAAATTGATAGCGTAACACCTTCGCCAGGTGTTTGAGCGGTCAGACTGAAAATTCAGCTTCAAACAGCACATTGAAACCTAACATTGAAAATGAAATAAATATGACCATTCAAACATTTGTGGTCAGTATGACTGGTGTTTCTAAGAAAAAAAAAGAAAGAAACCTTTTATTTGGCAAGGATGCATTAAAATGATCAAAAGTGGCATTAAAAGATTTAAAATGTTACAAAAGATTTGTATATTTTAAATAAATGCAGTTCTTTTCAACTTTCTAGTCATCAAAGAAAAAAAACAATATACCGCTCTTTTGAGTGTTTGAGTAGTCAGGCTTCATAGATAGACAGAAAAAGTTTAGTTTTTTTTTAAATCATGTCTTTTTTTATTTTTATTTTAAAAAGCTGAAATATTGTGTGTGTGTGTGTGTGTCCATATATATATATATATATATATATTAGTGCTGTCAAATGATTAATCATGATTAATCACATACAAAATAAAAGTCTTTA
>JAUCNO010000082.1:7376111-7404177 GCA_032353835.1 Enteromius viviparus | reverse complement strand
ATTAATCATGATTAATCCACTGAAAATCCTGATTAATTTGATTAAAAATTTTAATCATTTGACAGCCCTAAAAAAAAAAAATAGTAATCTTAACAAATAATTGAGTAAAAATGTAATTTACCATTGATTTCTGTAATTCTACTGTATTTAAGTTCATTTTAGATTACCCAGTAACCACCTAATCTCAAAACGCTGGATTTTACTGTTAACATTGAATTATCTCCCTTAATAGATTTAAAAAATTTATGCAAAAACAGTGTTGACACATTCGACTTGTCAAGTCTTGAAATTGTTACACTACTTTACTGACCAAAGGAGAAAAAGTTTTTAAAATCTACTGAATCAAAGACGGCCGATCTTGATTTTTTTTTCAGTATATATATATATATATATATACATAAATACAAACAGTGTTGATCAAATTCAGAAACATGTCTTAATATTTTTTCATATTTAAAATAAGAAACATTAAAAATACTTTAAAAATTAAAGTATTAAAATATTTTTAACAATCGCGTATGATTTATGGCACATGAAAATGCCATATACAATGAAAAGAAATTACAACTTGTTGTTCTTAATATATTTCTGCAGAATAAATGCTGTCAGTATAAAGTAATGTATTTCTATGCTAAGTCAAAGTGTCAGATCTCTGAAAATAAAGGATTGTGGGAGAACAGTGTGTGTGTAATAAAG
Source organism: Enteromius viviparus (assembly GCA_032353835.1). Taxonomy (NCBI): domain Eukaryota; kingdom Metazoa; phylum Chordata; class Actinopteri; order Cypriniformes; family Cyprinidae; genus Enteromius; species Enteromius viviparus. The sequence goes on along the minus strand of JAUCNO010000082.1, from coordinate 7,403,481 downwards.
GTCTGACATAAGAGCCCTTTGGTGTCAGAGTTGACGAAGGGTAGCTGGCAATAGAATAGTGTGTGTGCATGTGTGTGTGTGTGTGTTAGTCAGAAGGCTTGTCTATCTTGTCTTTCTTCTCTGTAGGGCACACACTTCCTTCCTGACAGGTGCTGGTAGCTCCATTTGTTCTCATGTTCCTGTCTGTGTTCATCCTCTGGCGTACAGTGCGGATCTTGATCACAGTCTCTCTGTAACTTTCACTGGGTTAAATACCTGCGAGGGTAAAAGTAAGTTAAACTGAATCAACATCAGCAGACACATCTACTCTTACCTGTCCACATTTTCTTCACCGCCAATGTGAACTCAAAGAATCACTCTCTTTTATTACTGAACGTTGTGGATTCTTGTGCAGGTGGGTCCTCTCACCAGGAAGACGAACGTAAGCTTAACTTTGAATAGAACTTTGAAGACTTTGAAGTCAGTTATGGAACTGCATAAATTCAGCAAAGCAGGCACTGTGACAAATCGCTTCAGTTTTTCATCTTCCATTAGTGTAGTTTGTTAAAATCTCCAAGAGCCTTGAGGTCGTTGCACACAGAAACTGACATTTCCTCATTTTCTTGTTTTCATATTTTTTTCATCCTTTCCACTCTAAATGCTCTAAATGCTCGTTACTTATGCAAAAACACAGACAATCTAACCTGATCCGAACTTTTTCATGACGGACAAAAGGTTTGGCAGTGTGTAAACATTATCGGCACAACATGAGTTTGTACTTATTTTTTAATGTGCAAAAAAATTCTGACTGAAATATCGGACTCGGTGTGCAATGACCTTAAGTGTGTTTTATTAACAAGTAAAGCATATTTAAAAAATGACATGTATATTTATTGGCTTGCATTAAATGAGTGACCCAAACCATATCTAGAGACTAGAATATTGAAGAACTGTGAATGTGGTCTAAATAATAAGGTTCAATTCAGCACTGTTTATTTTATATATATATATATTTATTTAATGCATTTTTTCTGTAATATATGGTACAGAGAGAGAAGTCATTTGCTGACCCCATAGTTTACATTCAATATTGATTGTAATTTAGTCTTTTATTGTTAATATCACATATAGTAAATAGTCTATCATCACATGTCTCTTTAATAAGCCATCTGTCTCTCTTTGAAGTACAAGTTGAGCTTGTTGAGATTCGTCACTGAAATGCAATACTCTGAATAGCTCATGAGTAATGGATTTGCGGTATACCACATCTAAAACACATTATGATAGATTGGCTATTGAATATCAGCTTTTGACACACAAACATCAACAGCAGACACGTAAAACCTTCTCAAATGTACTCATTTTATTTTCCCACAGAGTAATAGTTAAGAAAAAAGTCAAGACAAAAAATACAGAGAGTGATTTAGGGACTTTTTAGAGAGTAGAAACATTAATTAAAAATCATTTTTGTTTGTATGTTGTGAAACACACACACACACACACACACACATTGGATACAAAACAATCTTAACAGATCAGCATTAATTGGCTTCTCCTTTGCGTTATCTCCTACTTCCTTTCTGCCCTTTGGTGAAATGCGTCTTGGCAGGCATGATCTCATTTAAGTTTGTTTTCCTCTCTCCAGGACCGCATTCGAGATGGTTCCAATTTCCAACCCATTCTCCAATTTTCAACCCCAATGACAGACAACACATGCTGAAAGAGCTGTTTAGGTAAAGTAAGGCATTGGTAAGTAATGATTTTCAATGTTGTGTGAGATTGATTTTTTTTTGTTAACGTAAATGCTTCTGTGATATACAGGAAATAGAAACATGATGGTTTGTTTTGTAAAAACAGCATACAACAGTTGAAATAACCGGTTATCTCTGACAGTCTGACTCGCGTTACATGCGCAAAAACTGTATGTAGACAGTTGAGATGTTTGCAGATGTTACATATACTGTATGTAAAACATAAGCGCTTTTTTAAACATTCAGAACAACTAAAGTGATAGAAATACTCCATATGATTTAATTTGTTTTGTTATTGCTAACATTTTATTTTGTTAAAGTTATATATAGTTTTTTATTAAGCAAAAAATGAACAGTAAAACATGAAAGATATATTTGAGATACTATATTTCGAATATTTTATGTAATTCGCAAGATGCTTAAATATTTAGAGACTATTCCTAAATATAAACTTAACAAATCAGGATTGAATTATGATGAAGCTCCAATTAATTGAATTTTATATAACACAATAAACACAATAAAAGTGGCAATTCTATGTTTTGTTGGTGTTTTTTCTACATTCTGGTTGTAATGTTTTACATTGTATTTTATATAAAATGTGATAAGGGGAATATTTGTTTAATTGCACATTTTTAATAATTTATTTTGATTATAACACTGTTATAACACTGCAATTATAACACTGTTTTAATATGATTTTTCATATGATTTACAAAATCTTAATATTTTGTAAGATCAAGTGTATATTGTGCATGAGCAGTTTCCTCACACTGACTGTTCTGCGTTTTTTAATAGCTGCTATTTCCCAAAATATGAATTTGATTTACCATTTGAGTGTAAAACATGTCCATGTTGACTTTTTATATCTTTGAGGACCAAAAGTACTTCATTACCAGAAATAACATAAGAAAAAAATATTCTAATAGCATTTCCACATTCCCAAACCAGTCTGTCATCATAAATCTTGTTCGCATTTCCATCGCAATCTGATTACTGCAGACAGGACGTGAGAACAATAGAATAATCTCAGGTCACAATTCTCCCCAAAAAAAATAATAATAAAACAAAATAAAAATGATCGATTGACTCTGAAGCATATTTAATATACTACAGTATATGCATAATATGTTTTACTATATAACAGAGTTTATGATTTGACAATCTACTGACACAACTGGCTATTCCTGCTCACACAATAACAGGCAAGAGACTAACACTTACCAATTTATTTAATACTATTCCTTTATGATAAATGTACTTTCTAAAGTCACACTGATCCAGTAACATCTCATGAATACTGCTTCACAACATAAACATAACATGAAATAACCCATGAGCCCAGCGTGTTACATAAGAGTGTTGAGTGCTTTTTGTCCGTCTGTCTGTTCTGGTGATAGATGTCTGTCCGTTGGCTTTGCAGTCTGGATTTGTGCTCTATAAAGCAGCTTCAAAACAGGAAAAGCAATAGTGGGAATAGAGCCGGAGTATAATTAATTTTGGGACTATTATTGCAGGAGGAAGAATTCTAATCAGTTACAGATTCCTTCCTGTTTGGGTAGCATGACCGTAACCAATTACATGTGAACTCTGAGTTACAGTTTCACTTCCTGTGCTACTCCAAGAGCGAGTGGACGGCACAATGCGATGGAAAGAGGGTGAGGATATATAACTTTATAAACAAAGGAAATGTTTAACATCATGTACAACAACAATGCTGTACAGGGTTTGTATGACTGTTTGAATAAAACACACACTTAAAACTGTTCTGAAGGTAATGCACAAGAGCAATAGCCAACTTTAATTCCTCTAGTCATTTTTATGCAATTGTTTATTTGAATTGGATATGTTGATAAGGCTTAAATAATTTTATATGCTATGTTACTGTATGCTTATGCTTATGCTTCAGGAGACATTTTACATTAAAAATCAAGTGACAACGCAACACAGACATTGCTTATAATGCAAACAATTATAATAATTAATACTACCATAAATTAATTAAATATTATTAATGTTAATAATAAGTGACCAATGAATATGACCCACTTTGGAGTTCAATAGACACATCTTTTGTAGATGCATGCATAAGCATTTATACCAATTTACTTCAACATCAAAAGCATACTGTATGTATAAAAATATAATGTATTAATTCTGTATTCACTTTTATACAAAGTACATGACAAATGTAAAAAAAAATAAAAAGTCACTGGCTAAATAATCAGCTGATGTTTAACCTATTAGATATTATTTGACGGATTGATCTTAAATGTAATTTTTTTGTGATTTTGTGAATATATTTGTGTATTGTTAGCATACATATAAATTAATACAATTAAATTAGCCACTTCACATTTTAGTCATTGGTACCACTCCATACAGTATATATATATATATATACACTGGACCACAAAACTAGTCTGAAGTCGCAGTATATTTAATAGCCAAAAATATTTCATGGGTCAAAATTATCACTATCATGTTCCATGGAGATTTTTTGTACATTTCTTAAAGTAAATATATAAAAAATCATGAGATCTTCAACTTTAAAGGTGATTTAATAATTTGATTATTTTGCAACCTCAGATTAAATTTTATTCAAATAGTTGCATCTCTGCAACAAACCATACATCAATGGAAAGCATTATTCAGATTTCAGATGATGTATAAAACTTAATTTCGAAAAATTGCCACTTATATACACATACCTTTATTTGTCTATATTCATTACTTTTTTTTTAAGGAGTACACACTCCAAATGCCCCATTTAAGTATAACAACACACTCTTTTTTTAGTTTCTGTAGTCCAATCATGATACATTACCTCCATATAACCCACAGAATTAACACAAGATAAAGCATCAGTCTGCGTGTCACTGTTACAATCGCTCCGATAAGCGTGTATGTGTGAAGCTGATGGCACTTCAGTGCTGCTAGTTCACTGAGTTCTTATTTCCTCTCATAGCTCAAGTGAAGGCCGATGGGCTCATGGCACGCCAAGACTAACAAACACGTCTATTTATTCTATTTAAGTAATGACTTATATAGTGTATTACACGGAGAGGCTGCTGTATAAAATACTCATAACATGAAAAATGGAGTCATTTCCGATGCATTGTGGGCGAACATGAAAACCCAAGCCACTAAACTAATACAAGCACAATCGTCCCCCCTGTCCTGGTCAGGATCATTTTCCAAACAAACAGTATTCCTGCAAGAATTGATTCATTTAGACGGTACATTGATCACCTACATCGCCTGCAGAAAGGAGATGGCTTTACAAGCAATAAAATGAGGGACAATTATATTATTTTAGTGAAATAAGACAAAGTGCAGGCGCAGAATGCCAATAGCAAGAGGACTGCATTGTAGGCCAGCAGTAGCACATGTGCTCGCGTTCAGTTCTCAAGTGGCATGATAATCCAGTAAAGTTTCTCAGCTCTGTTTCCTGCTGCAATCAGAGAGTGCCGGCTCACCTATGATTATGTTCATTTATAAAAGCATCCTGCAGAAATTGCAGCCCAGGGCTGATAGTGTATAAAGATGCTGATCAGAACTGCAGCTAAATAGACTGCACTGGGGGGCATGAGGTGTCACACACAGATCTGGAAGACCAATGACTGCATGTTCCAAACACCGCTGCTGCACGGAATGCACAACGACATTAGACAACCCCGCTTTTGGACGCCTTCTTTTTGTGCCTCTGATTTGCAAGAAAGCTAATGCTGGACGGGGATGTGCTTTATCTGTCGTGCTCGGATTATTCAATCTTGAGGGGTTTGTATGCATCAGAAGTAAATATTCCTCTGGGTTTAATCATTTTAATGGTTTCAGGAAGTGCCATTATACTAGGAAACCCACTGAACTAAATAAAACCAGACCGATGCACAGTGTGAATGTGTTAAACAGTCAGAAAGAATGTAAGAGAGCTAAATAAGGGCAATTGTCGGTGGTCCGCATGTCATAGTGATACGGTTGACATATTCAATATACAAGTCATTCTTATGTAAAAAAATAAAATAAATAACATTACAAATGCTGTCACTGCTTGGGAACCTCTTTCTAAAAGTCATTTACCCAAAGAGTTTATGTACAATTGTGTCAACTTTTGATACTTTATATGTACATATATATATTATATATATTTATATATATTTTATGAAAGTGTACTGAATAGCCTTTCTGCATAGTTGATTAACCCAAATGTTGATTGCACTGAAATGCATCCTGTAAGCATAAAAATAAAGAAAAGAATGGTGCATTATGGCATATATCATTGCTTGATACCTTGTATTTTATGGAAGATTTACCTTTTAATGTTAGTAAAAAATATTTGTATTAAAATGTTCAATAAGTAATGCAATTTTGTGTGTGTGTGTGTATATATATATATATATTAGTGCTGTCAATGATTGATCATGATTAATCACATCCAAAATAAAAGTCTTTATTTACTTAATATATGTGTGTATGCTGTGTTTATTTATTATGTTTATATTAAAACACACACATACAGTATATACTTAGAAAGTATTTACATGAAAATGCATTTATATATTTATTTTCTTATATTTGATATTATATTTAAATATATTTAATATATAAACATAACATATTTTCATTAAATATATACATGCATGTGTTTGTATTTATATATACCTAATAAATATACACAGTACATACAAATATATTATATAAAGAAAAACTTTTATTTTGATGTGATTAATCATGATTAATCCGTTGACAGCACTAATATATATATATATATATATATATATATATACATATTATATATATGGGTGATTCTATAATTGTGAGTACATTTGGTGTCCCCACAAAAATTATTTTTTCTACTTAAATTTTTTTTAAAATTAAAATAGCTAAAAATCCTGATCTCTTCTTGTCCGCTTTAGTCAGCAGGGGCATCGTAGTTGGATAAAAAATGAGATTAAATTACCAGGGCCCCAAGTGGGGGGAGGGCCCCTGAGGAGTGAAATTTTAAGATTACAATAAATGTTGTTAACTAATGTAAATATTTTGGGTAAATGCATCAGTTGATTGATGTACTAAATGGCCACTGCTTGTGCATAGGGCCCAGAATTTGGTGCTACGCCCCTGTTAGTCCGTGTATTTTTTCCATCATGTATTGAGTGTTTCAGTAGTCAGGCTTCATAGGTAGACAGAAAAGGTTTTGTTTTTTAAACATCATGTCTTCTTTAAATGTTTATTTTAGAAAGCTAAAATATAGTGTATTATGATTCTACATTTGATGTCCCCGCAAAAATAGAGTCAGCTCTGTTACCAAACCATATTTTGTCTTTAAATTGGTGGAATTATCTCTCAACAATTGTGTAAGTTACAGGAAATGATGTCACCTTCACTCACTGACAAAATCTAAAGCACAGCCTCTAAGAAAATATTTGAATCTAAAACCTTATTTGAGTTGATGTTATTTTTATAACATCAACTCTGTTACCACAATATCAAAAGGAAAACAGAATTTATTACTGATCTCACATTGGGTTATTTAAACCTCTTTTAATCATGTTTTCATTAGTGTCGTGCTTTCTGAGCATTTATGCCAGCAAGTGGAGTTTTTGGAAAAAAATTAAATAAAAATGTCATTTCTGTTACACTATTGTCTCCATTGGTAGTCTACCTAAAGAGCTAACGGTGGCAGACGGGTCATATATACAGAGTCATATATAGTAACACTTTATATATGACTTTTCCATCAATAAATTCCTAATTTGCTGCTTATTAATAGTTAGTAAGGTTGTTATGTTTAGAGTAGGATGGGTAGGATTGTGGATGTAGATTGAGGTCATGGCATTAATGTGTGCTACTAATATTGTATATAGCACGAAGAGACCCTAAAATAATGCATGGTAGAAGCATCACGAAGCACTAAATCTCATCTTGTCATAAATCTGGCTGACAAAATGAATTCATCTGTTTGTTTATTTTGGAGAACGACATCATTGCCACCACGTGTGGAGCATCATCTGCTAAGAGGGAAGTGAATTATGACGGTCGCTCTGCTTCAGTCCAAAACACAAGGGTTAAATGCTTGGTAATTATTCTTTTGAGATGTTTTATGGCAGTTCTCTGGCTAATGTTAAATGACAGGGATTGTTTGAAAGCAGAGTCGGGTTTAAGAGGAGCAGAGCAGACGCCCTGAGAGAGAATGAGTAATTGAACTAAATGCAGTAGCAAAGACAGACACACAACCATACAACAAGACAATGTCATTCATTAAACTTCCTAAATCAAAGATGAAATGTGCTTACAATACAGTGATGTAGCAGGGGTAGCATTTAAATACTGATAACAAATTTGGGCCGGAGGTTCAAGTAGGGTGAGGGAAATCCACAAAAGCAGAGGAAGTGAGATAGGAAGAAATAGGAAGGACTGAAAGAAAGGTACCATGGGGAGTGGAGCTGTTTACTGCAAGGTCAAGGTCCTAGTGACATGTTTACGAGTTCTCTTCGAGCAACTATTGCAGTTAAACTTATAACTTCACCTTCTCCCTACCACACACACACACACACACACACACAGAGTTTAAAGACTGCTGCACAAGGGCTTTTGAAGAGGTTTCATTTTTCCTACATTTTTGACCTGTGCGGCTTTTTTAAAGAACGTTACAAATGTCTGCTGAACATTAGACAGACTTTCTCCAATGTGTGTGTGTTACTGTGCATGCACATACATGTTTTATTGTATGCTGTCTTTAAAATCATGTATTTAAAATGTGTGTTTATTATTTTTTTAAAAAGCACAATTTTTTGACTAAATTAATAATGATTAATTATATTGTTCTAAATCCAGCTAGGGATTTATGGACAGACTTAAAACATTTACTAAAGATAGAAAGTTATAATAAAGATAAATAAAGTTAAAAAATATATATATATTTTTTCCAAAACACAGTTGGGCAGAGTACCTAAACAAATGTGTAGCCAATCAGCAGTAAGGGGCGTGCACACTAATGATGTGGAGGAGAGTGTTCAGTGAACAGCAGAGCAGAGCAACATAAAGATACAAAACAAAAGAGGAAAATGTCTGTGGAATGATAAGGCAAAGACAAGTATGACCCGTGTAAATATCTGATCAGCTTTCCAGTGCTGGAGAGAACTCAATGAGCGAAAGGCCTGGGATCAGACGCCGAGATTGCTTTGTTTAGTGCTTTGCTACAATCTGTATTGTTAAAAGCGCTATATAAATAAAAGTGACTTGACTTGACTTTGGTTTTTCTAGATAGGCGAGTGTCTACACCAGACGCCGCCCCACGACAACTCTGCCCACGCTGGATGCGATAGAGTGATCGTTGAAAATCATTTGAAATTAGTGTCAGCACGTCATAAATAGAACGCAGCAGCAGCTTTCTATTTTAAAGAGTATAGTAATTTACCGTGTAAACCATAGACATGTCTTTTTGATTATTATGGCCGGTTTACGTACTATGTTTACGTATTATGGCCGGTTTACGTACCGCGGCCCATAGAAACAGTTGTTAATGAGGCATCTACATATATCTATGGTGTAGATGGTGTAGCAATGTTTCTGCTTTGTATCACAAAGTTAATCATGCCTGGGTTGCAAAGGCTATGTATGTATGGGGTCGGAGCTACAAAAATATATTTTTTATATAAATATATATATATATATAATAGCTTCCAGATATTGCTTACCCTTTCTTTAATATATGAAATATATTTCAAAACAGTTTCAAACTCTCAAAATTCTCAACTCTCAAAAAAGGTTTTAAACTCTCTCTCTCTCTCTCTCTCTCTCTCTTTCTCTTTCTCTATTGTACAAAAAAAATCACAAAGAGCCAACTTCTATGGCTAAAGAGCTAACTTCTATTCAGAACAAATGTTTTTATTAGTAACTCTTAATTTAACCAAATTGTTTTTTTAAGACAAATGTCATTAATACAACAGATATCAAACAGGTTATGTTGTGTATGTTGACTCGGCTCACAGGACCCAGCTTATTATACTATCATGTTGCAGCCAAGGGAGGACACTTGTAAAAAATTAATCCTTTTCCGGTCTATTCTTCTTTACAGTTTTATTGTTTCCCTGTGTCCCTTCGCCGCTTGCTTAACTTTCATGTTGCACACAGAGCAAAGTCCATAAATACCCGGTTGGATGAGTTTGGTGTGGAAGTGAAATGAATTGATTGAGAGCCATAATATTGATTTGATAATGCCAGTTTAAAGCCATAAGCTAAATTTCACTTAGCACCTTGTTCCATCTTTCCAACCAAACCACACTTTGATGGATTGTGTCTTCACATGCCTCACTATCATGCAGTATGGAAGTATGGTAAGTGGTTTACACTTGCTACCCAATTACACAAACCAAGGAACTCAGCAGCAGGGAGCTGGCATCATTTATATTGAGTGACAGATGAAATAAGCTCTCTTTTCAACCAACGCTTTGCAGCACCCCTCAGAGAAACCAAACTTTTACAAGCTATAAGCTGAGACTGTTAGACGCTCACTGGTAGTCAATGTTCAGCAGCGAGGGCTGATAGTTTCTCTCGGCTGATGGAAAAACAGCCACTGATGAGGTGAAATGAAGAAAGAACTTTGTTAACAGTGACCACAAGCGTTTAAGAAGCAGACGGACCTCACAGCAGGAGCATTTTATAGAGAAGGAACCATATTTGTGTTATTTTCTTTTGGTTCTCGTTTACTGTACATTTACTGCTGATGTACGTCTGGTGCAAAACAGGAGTTATTGCCTTTTTCTGTGTTCTCCTGCCCGGCACCTGAACTTACACATTTACAGTTGTTCCTGAGAGAGGAGCTCAACCAAATCTAATAATGTGAGATGCATTTGGTGTTTTGGATTTAATCCTAAATTAAAGCGAGACCTCATGGAGCCAGTTTAACAACCCAGGTCTTCTGCACGGTTTGCCAAAAGTAAACAAGGCTTGCTGGATCTAAAATAAAAGGCTGATATGCATACACGTGTAAGTGATCTATTATATGTATGTACACAGTTTTGTTAAATCCCATACATAATAAAAGTTTTGTTTGAATAATATGTATATGTACTGTGTATATTTATTATGCATATATAAATATACATGCATGCATGTATATATTTCAGAATCTTTTTTAATATATTGAAAGTATTTATTTATTTAATTTATTTAATATAAATTATTTGAATATAAATATAGACGTTAAATATAAACGTAAATATTTTACACTGTATGTGTGTATAATTCTACAATAAATATACACAGAACACAAACATATTATTACAAACAACATTTATTATGTATGTGATTAATTATGATCGTTCATCATTTGACAACACTAATATGTGTGTGCATGATTTTTAATAATAAACAAATAAAAAAAATCTAATTTAATCATATCTACTTACTAATATATCTTATAAGCCTGTTCGACAAAACACAGCATTTTAATATTACATGTTATATTTTTTATAATTATATTAGTATAAAATATAAACACATACATTCAACTGTTATACATAACAATTATATGTACTCATATACATGTAGACATTAAAATGGATCATAAATTACAGTAAATTGTTACAGTGAATCTAAAAATATTTAGATTTTAAATAAAAGCTGTTCTTTTGAACTTTATAGTAATCAAATAATCTTCTATATACAGTTTATATATACATATTGTCATGACAGGAAACTACAAAGCAGCATAGAGGGACGAAAACCTTCAGATGCCAATAACTGTAACATTTCAAACTGTACAATTTCAGATCTGTTTTTCAACGTGAGTTCAAATGATTTTTTTTAAAGTTCGATTGTTATGGCTTTTATACCAAGTTGTAAAATGACAATACATGATACGGGATCAATAGAGCTAGGTAAATATGACGTACAAGTATGATGAAATCATCTCGCAGCATTTCTCGTATCATTCGCCCATTGAATGATAATACAAATAACCTCTCTGACTCCTTGGCCTGCATTGAGACTGGGAGTGTGTTTTCTCTCACATGTGAATGTTTTCCAGAGTTTGTAAATACCACAGACAGAATGTTAACATGCACCTGGAAAGTTCTCAGAAAGGACAGTTCTCAAAGACGACAGGCTCACATAATCACACACCTGCTCGAGGAAGAACAGCTGTTTAATTACTATGTTTGTGCCACTGTAATCTCTCTTTCTCCCAGTCCTGTGCCGTGTGAAGGCTGAACTGTGGCTGTATGACCACAACACGAGGAATTGTGACTCACTGACATGCACTAGGATGCTCACAACCTGAATAGCATTTGTGGCGCTAAATATTCAACAAATCTTTCTATTTTAATTAGTATTATAATTTATTAGTGACAAATGTTTTATCACTCATGTCCAGCATTAATTCAAGTAAGCCTGACACTACACAAATATTTACCTTTGTAAGTCCTCTTGTGTTTTCTGAAAGCAGTACGGAGTTTACTGTAAGCGCCAAACACACTTTGTAGTTTTAAGTCCTGGGCGGAGTGTGTGTGTGTGTGTGATTGTGAGGGAGAGGCCATTATTTACGCAGTGTTTACATTGGCTGCAGGGAATTACCCCTCGGGATACGGAGGAGACCTTTGAGTAAATCTTAAACTGATCTAACAAGAAGTCCTCTAGAAACACAAACGAGACCAGCAGCACCAGCCACACATACACAGGTGCATTTGTATGCCACATCACCAAAACGAAGACTGATACATGTTCAAAAAGCTGTAAATGTGCTTTTAACTAAAATGCATAAATTGAACATTGATCCGATGTAGTTCTTAGTAGCATATTGGATCCTGCATTGATTGTTGAAGAAACTGCGTTTAACATAATCCTACTTTAAATGGACTCATCTGGTACTTCAGCATGCTGAATTAATTAGCAAGGTCCTGTGGCTTTATATTAGGAGAGTGTTTGTGTTTATAAAAGATCAGATATGTATGAAAACTACACCCTTCAGTATCAAAACCTTCAGGTAACAGGTCTCATTAACCTTTGCCTATAAACTGAAATGATTAGATCAGAAACATATGTTGTAGGGGTTCAGCCATGTTTTAAAGTGCCCCTATTATGTTTTTGAAAAATTACCTTTCATGCAGTGTAAAACAGCTCTAAGTAAATGACAACATCTTGCAAAGTTGTAAATCTGAAGGTGCACCGTGTTTCAGCCGTTTCATGAATCCCAAGTCGTTTCGAGTTGACATCAACATGAAACATTAGCATATTAATTGTTGGGTGTATGGTTTGGGAGTCGTTGATCAAGTAAGGTAAAAAAGAAATGCATATTTATTCATATGCCAGCCAAAGAAAGTGTATTTTGACCTTGCATGCATGTCGACCAAAATATTTACCCCTAATAAGTGTTTAAACACGTGTTACTTGGATATTTGAGAATTAGATGTTTATGGGAGTCATTTTTAGGATCCAATTTTCAGGAAGTAGGTCTAACTAATTTCATATATCAAAAATGTTTGTCATGGTGGTAATATTGGGTTAACACTAATTTTAAGTTACACATACTGTATATAAAGTGAGGGGAGTTTCACAGGATGTCCAGAGTGACCCGTGCTCTGTCTGATAAATCAGATTATTTGTCAAGTGCTCCACCCAGAACAAACATATACATACACACAGGTCGTGGTGTGTTTGATAGTTTACATCGTCCCTTGAGCTCATTATCACTCTGGCCCTTCCTGTCTGGAGATAAGAAACTCTTCCAAGCCAAAAATCCCCTCTCCACCCCTCTCTCACCCTCCTGTGTTCATGCTTCCTGCACCAGTCCCGCATTCACCCTTTTCTGTCTTATTGAGCTGAACACTATCACTTTTCCATCTCAGTATTTTTTTCTGTCTCATTAAATTAACACACTCATACTCTCAGAAAAAAAGGGTACAAAATCTTTCACTGTGGTGCAAAACTCTTTCAAAATTGACTAATGTATACAATTCAGGTACTAATATGTGCATTTTAGAGATCAGTTTTTATTTTTGAGGCACCAGTTTGCACTGTTTAGATGTACAAAGATGTACCTCTTGCAAAGGTACTGCCCCAAAACCTGAGGTGAGAAAAAAATGGTTTCTTAAGTTCAACTCACTGACCAGATAGCATCTTGGAAGGCTTGATTTTCAGTCAATAATGAATTATATTTCACACTTGCAATATACTGTATGAATCATATAGACTGTTAAATCATAGTGAAGTTTATCTAAACCCGTCTTTTCAAACACATGCCCTGCATTTAGCATATTGTTATCATTCAAGTAAGAATTAAAATTTGGTGATATCTAAAACTGATCAATGTTCATTAGCCAGTCTGTCCTTCATCAGTAATCTACAGTATACACTCAACCCATCAAAAGATCCATCTAAATATAGGCACATCTGAAACATTTGAAAGTTTAAACTGCAACATCCTTCTTTATAGTTTTCTGCAAAACAGGCCATTCAGCGAGCGACAGACCAAACAAAAACAGTCTCAGACAAGGCGAGCTTTGGAAAATAGAGGAAAGAATGTTTGTTCAGCGATATCAAAAGATTAACTCTCATCTCTAGAAAGGAAAAAGCGGGAACATGAATTGGGCCTTTGGCTTCACAGGAATTCATGACATTCTCTTCTCTATTAGGCCTATTTATCTGCTAAAGAAAATATTATGAAGACCCCTTAGACAGGGATAAGGGTTTTTGAGTAAAAGCAAATGTCTAAAACCGTTTGGATGAAAATCCACAGTTTAAACCTGAACATCATATGCAGAAAGCAGGAAGAAGAGAAGGCTGACCACTCATTTTCTCAATAGCATCGAGGGCCAGTTCTGCTCCACTGACCTCTGTCTCACCTCTCTACTGTGTGTGTGTGTGTGTGTGTGTGTGTTCATCTGTGTGTGCCTTGGACTCAGAGAGAGTAATGAGATCATTACCACTAGTTAATTAAATGCGATGTGTCTTCTCAAAAGTTTTCTCGTTTCACATTGTGTCCTAACAATCGCCTCCCTTGTGGACCTCTGAGGATGAAAGAGGGGGAGAAACGAACGGAGGAGAGCGCCTATTGTCCTCCTCCTGAGAAAACATCCATCCCTCGCTTTTTCCTCTCTATAATCTCATTGTGTTTTTCTCTTTTATCCCATTTTTTTTTTCATCCAGGATTGGACCAGAGATTGTGTGAGGAGGTAGAAAAGATGGGCAGATCAGAGTGGATGAAAAATGAGAGGATTAAGAATATAAACAGTTTATAGTTTACAAATACAGTTTGACTCAACCTCATGTTGTTCTAAAATGGTACATAAAAAAAGATATTTAGTAGAATGCTTGTGCTGCCCTTTTTCATTTAATGAAAGTGGGCTGTACAATGCAGAAATGGCCCAAATGTAGTAAAGTTGAAACTTTTAAGGTATATTTTAAATCTTTTAATGTTGTTTGTTAGTTTTGCATGTATCTAGAGACTGAATGAGGAGGTAGAACAGATAAGTTGATGGAAAAGAGAGATTTTAGGTTTTTAAAAAAGGTCTAGAATGTAAACATGACATGTTACATGTTTATATAATCTCATAGTTTGTGGATGCATCTTTATTCAATCACATTTTGCTCCACAGTAACCGATGTTCTTCATCATGTTCGTTGAGAAATATGCAGTGATAAGCAAATGAACATTGCCTCTCTTTTGTCTTTCCTTTTTCCTGTCTTTGGATAACAAGGACTAATAGATGACATGTACCGCAGACCCTTTAATCATAAGTGTGTTAAATCCAAGAAAAATAAAACCCAGACAAGTATGTATAGATATCAGTTTGTCCAGTGCCATGCGTTTATCTCTGAAAAAATACTGTCTGCAACCAAACCCATGTGTGTGAGTGAGTCTAAATATGGGACGATGTCTAATTTCAGTGGTTAAAAGAATAGGACAAAATCATTAGTGTGAGGGAAAATAAAGATATTACAGAACTTGCAAAAAAGCATCATGTCAAAATTTCAAGCAGGACTTTTTCAGTCATATCCGTACAAATAATCACCAAATCACACACACAGTTCTCCTGTCAGTTCCTGTCAGTGAACGTACTTTTCAGTATGTTCACAATGAAGAGAAACACTGGACGTTGAACAAAAACCAAGCAAAACAGTTTAGTTAGGAGATTTTAGGATGAATAAAACAAATGTCTTATGGTATTTGCAGTTTTCACCGAAAATGAATTACACTAGGAGCGAGTTACAAAACCATAACCAAAACAAATGGGCAGAGAAGAAAATATATAATCAGGAAACCATCCGTTGGGCCTTTTGGATCTGAACTAGAAGTTATTTTTGTATTGTCTTTTTTTGCCGCTAAAGCCATCTCCGTTCCCAAATCTCCATTTTGCCCTGCGTGGAATCGTCCAGCCACTCTGTATAATCACACGCACACAAAATAAGCAGCATCTCTGTCTTTGTCATAACCACTGTGAGCATGTTGGTTGATATTTTAAAGACTATCATTTCCTCTCTCTTTGGGAACTTCCCAACGTGAAGAAGGCCTTTGAAAGCCTTCCAGTGAATCTTATTAAAGAAATGTCATATAATTCAATTCTTTTTTCCCCCTTTTCTCTTAGCAAGCTTGGTCTGGTCATAGATCTCAGCTCCCTGGTTGGCTGAACATCTGGTTGTAATGTACATTGATGCTGGGCACTCTTTTTTGCTGTCTGTTTTTTAGGGCAGACTCACAGAAAAAGAAACAGAGAGAAAACGTTTGTGCTCCATAAATATAAATCTTTCAAGCATGAACTCTGAGGCAATATCAGCTTCTCCGCATTTCTATCTTTAGGACTTCTGTCAGAGAAAAAGCAATGACGGCTTTGTTCCGAGTCTAAAAGAGTCTTGCTTTTTTTCCCCAATAACACTGGATAATGAGAATGCAAATGACAATGCATTTACAAATTAAGAAAGAACTGCCTTTGGGCCAATATGTACTAGTTCATCTAAATATGAAAATGCTCCAAAACCTGCATAACTTTCTTCATGAAAAATGTGTTTTCTTTCTTTCTTTCTCTCTCTGATGTTTATTGCTTTTTGCCTGTTTGTTTAATAGACAGATTTGCATGACATTGGTCACACTGTAAACATTGAGTTTGTTCAGGGAGGTTGGTGAATATGACACTGTACCCTCTGGTGTGGATTATGCTGTCTTTGTGATTTCACTTTGTGAGAGCATTTTATGTGTTTCGCTCGTATAAACAGATACAACGAACAAACCACTGGATCTCCTACCATAGAGAAAAAAGTAAATTGGACAACTGGTTTCTCTTGGGAATGTAAATAAGCTTTGCCAATTGGAATCGACAGTTGTCCAGAGTCCGGCAAGTCAGTGTCACTGTTAAAAAATAACCTGTTTCCCAGAAAGCCAGAGTCTACCTGTCTGACTGCCTGAGAGAACACTGACAAAACGGGTTATACTCCATCAGGTCTGCAACGAACAGCATTTTTCCCCCATGTCTTTCACTCACAGTAATCATACAGCTATGGGCCATGAACTATTATGACTTCACGGTAGAATATTTTTTCAACTAGGGGCCGTATGACTACTTCTTCAAACATCTGTCACATTCCTAAAATAAAAATCTGATCATGGCTTTGTGATGGATATATTAATATGTGAATACATTAATTAATTGCTACATTGTAACGTTTACATTTAATAATTTAGCAGGAGCTTAGGGTACACTTTATTGTTTACCTATTAGTTGCTTATTAGCATGCATATTACTAAAATATTAGCCATTTATTAGCACATATTAATGCCTTATTCTACATCACTAATCCTACCCCATACCTAAACTACCTTGCTAACTACTAATAAGCAGCTAATTATGAACTTATAGATAACATAAACATTTCCCTATAATTGAAGATGTATGATAAAACAGACACATATAAACATACAAAATAAACTAAACGTAAATAATGATGAGATAAGCAACACAGACAGAGACGTGGAACAAAGTAGTTATCTGCTGATTCTGACCATTTGTTGATGGTGAGGTAAACCAGTTTCACTGGAATGGCAGAGACACTGAGGCTACACGGTAATGTCCCTGGCTGGGGTAATGAGTGCCCTCAGGTCAGTCTAGAGCACTGGCACCATTGTACACACACACACACACACAAATACGCACACATGTTTTTCTCCCCCTCTCGTGAGCTCAGGTAATAACTGTAAGTAGTCAGGCTGTGATTATGTTGCAGAAAGACTCTAAATTAAAGGATAGGGCGCAGCAGGCATTCATGACAGGCTCTTTTTATGTACTCCTATACAGGACTGTCTTTACAGTTGCCCTCACACCACCTTCCATTAAAGCCTTCCTGATTACAATGATACAACTGGTGCCATTGGGCTCCTCTGACATTTCAGTCACATTTAGTAGACTGACTAAAAAAGCCATGAAAAAAGCTATGAATTGTTTTTTCAATTCAAATTGCTGAGGCACGTGCACAGATAAATATGAAGTATATTGCTAAATACTGTTTAAAAGCGTATCGATATTCTAGATAATGAATCAAGCTTATTTGAGTAGCAAGAAGGGGTGTGCTATAATTTACTTCTCAAATCTAACCTCAGTTTATGAAAAGGGGATATGAAAAAAAAGTAGGGCGTGCCATTTGAACCAGATTATGGTTGGGGAAGATTATAGGTTCTTCTGAAGCAGACGGAAAGATATAGAAAGTGTAAGGAGAGAGGAAGCAAAAAAGATAGAGATAGAGAAAGACAGTGGAGAGGGAAAAGTTAAAACACTGAACGCTTGTGTTTGGGCCGAATGTGAAGGATTTTAAAAAGAATGTTAAACATTGCTTTCTGCTTGCTTATTCATGCTCAGTGTTATTACCGTGGCATGAGAGTTGACGGCATGATGAGAGGGATTTTCCCTCAAACACATACACACACACACACACACACACACAGTGTAGGTAATAACAGGCAGACTACGCCTTATCTATGGGACAGTTTGACGCCTATGTGTCTCTTGGTCATTGTTTTGATGAGCTCACTCGCACTTAGGTGACACAATGGCACAGAAATTTCACTCAAACACTCAGAAACAACCACGCACACACCTGCAGGCCTGTCTTATCCACATAAAGGATATTTTTAGACTAGCATTTACAGGTGTATTGTGTATGGTTACCTGGTTTGATTCAGTACTGACAGTCATTTCCATTCATCAGAGCCGGTTGCTGTCAAATTTTGTATTTGAGAATCATCGTTTCCTGCTCTATTAATGTGAGATAGCATTTCAAATAAGAAATCAAATTATATTGTAAGATGTAAAGTCATAATTGGCAAAAAAAGTTAGAATTAAAATTAAGAAGTATTAATTCAGTTAAATATAGCCATCATTGCAGTACATGAAATGTAAATGTGAGCTATAAAAACGACAATATGCGCCTTAATTATAAAAAACAACAATGACTTTTTTATTTGCTTACAGAAATGATTTTTCATCTAGAAACAACATGCCGAGACACAGTTTTAGCCAAACTTTATTTTAAAGCACAGTTCTCACTATTAGCAAAGCATTAACTACAATTTTGCTGTGTATTAATAGTTAGCGGTCGTTAGGTTAGGTATTAGGCACCGCTCACATTACCCCGCTTTATTCATCCATTCCCTCTCTCTCATGCACACATGCATACATACTGCATTTTGATATATGCATGGTATAACCCACATTTAAAGTGGATCAAAAAAGTTGTCCTAATACAAAGACACATTTTGGGTTTAGGCGTTAGGACAGATTGATCCAAATCTTTACTACAGATTTAGAGATGTATTAATGTATTCTATTGTGGGACAGCAAAAATGTACTCTCTAAAGATAAAACTGTACGAAGTTAATCATTTTTTTTATATATATATATAACATAGGATACAGTCAAATTTGTATTTAACTACCCATATATAGTATATTTGTTCTTTATTGATACATATATATATACAGTATATATATATATACTCTGGATATGTGTGTGTGAGTGTGTGTGTGCATGTTCGTGTGGTTTATGAGGACACAAATTTGTAAATATGGTCATACAGAATGTGCTTTTAGCCAATATGCTATTAGGCATGCATAAGCAACTGGTTACTAGTGTGAATTGGTCTCTACACTAAAGTGTTAGAATGAATTATTATGCAGATATTATGACGACATCATCATTTAAGTCAAGTCAAGTCAAGTAAATTTTATTTATATAGCGCTTTTAACAATACAGATTGTAGCAAAGCACTGAACATTATTAAATAGAACAACAGAATAATAGTAATGTATAATGACGAGAAATAAACTTTATTTATCAAATGCAGAGACGGTCTCTGAAGTCAAGATGACGGAAATCACTGGAAAACAGGTGTCCCCAACTAAGCAAGCCAGAGGCGACAGCGGCAAGGAACCAAAACCCCATCCATGAGAGAATGGGGAAAAAAACCTTGTGAGAACCAAGCTTAGTTGGGTCCAGTTCTCCTCTGGCCGGACGCCCAGCACCTAATTTCCAGTTCAATTTTAAACACGTAAAAACAATTTACAGTAAAGCTTAAGATGACATAGTTACACATTTCTGTAGTTACTTTAGTAACAGCAGTAAGTTATTCACAATTACAAAGTAACTAACCCATAAACAAACCCTAACTTTGTCTCTACAGTAAGTACATGTAATTAATTAAAACCACTCAGTATCTGTTTATGTAACTACGCTGTTACAATGTCATATAATAAAGTGTTACTAAATTTAATCTGTATACAAAAACCAAAAATAACTTGCCAAATGAAAATGAAATGACTTGCTGAAATCATCTACAAAACTAGAATCTAATATTAGAGGAATGTCAATATACCAAAGCAGCACTTCTCATACAGTTCTACCAGGTGGAGTCTTGGTATTTGTGGATGCATGTATCCAAGTAATTATTATACAGTCTAGACTCAGTAAAGCTTTGATCCAAACAGGAAGACATCGAACATGGCATTTTTTCAGAAGTGAAATCAAAGGCATTTAGATGAGGTGATTTGACAGCTACATGATGCTAATGGCAGTTAAAAACATTGTTTAGCTGTTTTACTGTCATTTAGCAGTGAACTGTAAATGCTGGTTAAGATGGCTCTGACACTTAACAGAGGTGAGAGAAGGAGGTTAAAAGCTTGAGGCCGACTGCTTAAGTAATTTATGAAGAAGAAGTTGAGCACTTCCAGGCATAGACACCTCTCTTCAGACCTGACCAGTGACATCTCTCCTGCCATGCGTACAGGGGCCCTAAGGGTCACATAAGTACTGAACATCAAGCAGAAGACTAATATTGGCAGCATGACTATGAAGGTATATCTGTTCCAAAACTCGAGAGCTTGCTCATTTGAATGTGGGAATTATACCCATCACAGGAAACCGTGTGCATTTGTAGATAAAAAACCAAACAAAACATTTTTTATGTTTTTTTAAGCCTTTTGAATTACGGGCACACTTTAAAAAATATCCTTATGAATCACTCTCATACTGTAATACCCATACCTATGCCATTATGCAAATTTGTGTCCTCATAAACCACTTGAACATGCACACACACATATACAGAGTATATATATATGTATATATATATATATATATAGATTTTATAAAGAACAAGGGTAGTTAAATACAAATTTCACTGTATCCTATGTTGTGACAAAAAATATAGCAAAATAGCAAAAATATAGAAAAAAAGACAAATATTTTGATCCACTTCAAATGTGGGTTATACCATACGTACATCAAAACGCATCATGCATGCATGTGTGCATGAGAGAGTGAATGGATGAATAAAGCGGGGTAACTTGAGCGGTCTAAGGTTTGAGTTAGACCAGATGTCCTGACCTTTGGTTATAAGATACAGCTCTACTCCCTACAGGAAGACAGAGATGGATAAGGTGAGCTCAGAGCCACACACAAACACATACTATTTTGGGGCACATTTGTGCTCTTTATCCACTGTGTTCCCACCATTACATATTCTAATGACTCTCTTTATAAGTGATGATGAGGGAAGAAAGAAGAATTCATTGTTTTTGTATCAATGTTTAACCCTGCTTACCAAAGTCCCTGGTTTGACTTTGATGTCTGCTTTCCACAGATCTGTGAGAATGATAGGCAGTCAGACATGTTTTAGTAATATACTATTTATGGCGATCATTTATGTTTTATCCACTGCCGCTTCAAACAAAGAACTCTATATTTAGCTCCTATGATCTGAACAGAGGTTCATAGTCACAGTAGCTTGCATTCCCAGAACACTTGCAAAGTTTAAACATATCATTTGCTTATGGTAACCTTGAAAGGCAAATGGAGTGGCATGGAGGGGTTTGATGGACAAAGGCTCTAATCAAACACTGAATTACACTGAAACACAGTGTGTGGTACATCCATTACCAGTGGCCCACGGAGTTCCTCCAGGTGGTTTATTTCGTATTTTATATATTTTTTATACATGTTTGTGCATCTAATCATGCAATCATAATTTTCATTCATCGTAAACATCCATATGCAAAAGAAAGAAAGCACTTATGGACCTAAGACTACATTTTCTTCCAGTTCCAGTTGGTTTAAGGCCTTTTTGTTGATAACAGGTCCAAGTCCATTTACGGCAAGTTAGCATATGTTGTATATGTAGTGTATATTGGATAGTACTGGTCTCTTATTTGCACTAAATATTTTTATAACATCTTCCTGCATCTAAGCCTCACAGCAAGATTAGTAAAACCAAGGTCATTTCATTTGTTATCATACTAGAACAGTTAGTTTTTACAAATAAAACATGAAAACTGTAATCCCTGCTACTCTGAATACAGTGTTTAGAAATGCAATGTTTACAGCTGGCCTATGTTTATATGATTATAATGCTATATGTTTCAAATGACTGATGGGTGTATAATTGTGTGTCCCAGTCTACTGGGGCCGATCTGATTAGAAATGAGGATTTTGGGCTAACCGGCAACGTTGGTGGTTGTTGGAGCATTTTGCGAATTTCTTTCTTTCTTTCTTATTTTTGCTGTTGTTAGTGTGTTTGATATCATGTAGAATTGTTATACGATCTTCCTAAAGGCAATATGAAAGTGCAAAACTCTAACTGTTAAGTTACTAAATATGACTACATGTAATAACAAATAAAAATTGCTTCAGTAACACCTTGTCTACAACTTTAAGTGCAATCATTGTCACGTAGCGTCATCTCTGCTCCAACAGCGTGACTAAACTGAACACATCAAAGCATTTGGACTGTAGTACAAACTTTTAAGAAATAAAATATGGCTTTTATGTTTTTTAGGCCAAAACCTAGAAATTAGTTAACATTTCAGCACTTATGATTCCATAAAGTCCCTAAAGTCAGTGTTTCTTTAACATATTTTTGATTAAATGCTTGAAATAAGATCTGTGGTTAAATGCAACACAAATTGCATCAAGTAATACAACCTTATGCTTATTTATTTATTTTACTTTTACATGTTTTAAAAAGTCAAACTAGTTGCTTAATGTTACTACAGAGAATTGTCAGAAGATGACATGGAAGTCATGTGATCGAGGTGTTAGTGACCCTGGACAACAAAACATAAGTGTTAATTTTCAGAAATTGAGATTTACATATGATCTGAAAGCTGAATAAAGAAGCTTTCCATTGATGTATGATTTGGTTGGATAGGGCAATATTTGACCGAGATGTATGAAACTGTACGAAAATCTGGAATCTGAGGGTACAGAAAAGTCTAAATGCTGAGAAAATCACCTTTAAAGTTGTCCAAATGAAGATGTTATCAATGCATATTACTAATCAAAAATTAGGTTTTAACTGACTAAATACCTTAATGGAACATGATCTTTACTTACTATCCTAAGGATTTTTGGCAAAAAAGAAAAATCAGAGCACATTTTCTGCAATTATCCAAAAAGCTCATGGAAATATCCTAATGATTTTCTGTCAGGGTGATGCTAACTTCCTGTTTGTACAACAAAAGACATCATCCCTGCAGCACTCTGTTGTCTATCATGTAAATTCAGTCATCCTAAATAGGAAATATTTGAATTTCAAAATATACTAGACATCAGATATTTTGGGAAATGTGCAACAGGGCCGCAAGCGGACTTTGCTTCTGTTCTGTTTAATGTGTTAGTAATCTAGTCTTCGTTCTTGTGTTTATCCTGTCAATGCAACATTATAAAAAATACAACCGTAAAATGATGAATTTGTAAACAAACACATTATCTTGTTGCTAAGCTCTGAGGGCTTGTCTATTTCCTTTGATTCCAAACTATTATCCACTCTGAACATTAGATTCCCCCTCCTCCAGACCTTACACACCCCCTTCATCCCTCAAAACCCTGTCCCCTCAGCCCTACATTCCAGCATTTCACAGCCATAAACAACTATCAAGTTAATGGTTAAAAAAATCATTAAAAAGAGAACATCTGGGTAACACAGGCAACCAATCAGAAAGGCAGGGTGGGAGTGAAGCCCCGAACCGTAACCTGTGATTGGTCAGGCCCGGGCCTCGCACCTTGTTAAGTCAGTTCCTCTCATGTGCACGGGCTTTATGGAGCATTCAGAGAGGGTAAGAACCAGCGGGACGTGGATGGAAGGAGGGGGGAAATGCGAGTGAGGGCCTACAGGCCCTCTCAAACACACACACACGCACACACAAACAGATGGTAACAGTTAGCCGCGCAGTGGTAGCAGCAGTCGGCTTCTCTGTTCTTCAGTTCTTTATGTTCTAAATCAGAAGCAGCCTGTAGCCTGACCCTTAATTTGGAGCTCGCTACAGTTTTAAGATGTCACTGGAAATTGAGGTGGAAAAATTGTTTAGAAAATGAACCGAGGGAATAGGCTGCGGTGCGGGAAGAATTGCATAATTAAAGGAGAAGAAGAGTCTGGCTTTTTTCAATCAGCGTCCTTCATTCTCTCTCTTGCTCTGTCCGTGTCGTTCTCAAATCCCTCCCCCTTTCGTATTCGACTTTTCCAAATGTATGAATGTGGCTATTGAACGAGAGGGTTCGAGAGATAAAGCTGTCGAAAGCTTTCAGCTGAAATGAATCTTTAGAGCTGAACTGAATGAGTGTGTCTTACAGCTGGCATTTTTTCTGGCATAACAGAAGATTCATGTGTCCTGTTTAGTGATGTTAACCTCAATTGCATTTTGACACCTGTTGCAATGCTTTAAGGGCATTTCTAAAAGAAAAAAAACATAATGGTTTGCTAGCACATTCACACATGCATTTGTTAAATTATGAGACAAAGTTAGTTGTTAAAGACCAGTTCATGCCGCTTCAACTAGCAAACAGTGAAACAACTATGAAACACAATATTAGATTTCAACACACACACAAACACATGTTGTGTTTCCATATTTTATGGGGACATTCCATAGGCATAATGGTTTTTATACTGTACAAACTGTACAACCCTAGACCTAAACCTACCCATTACAAGAAACTTTGTGCATTTTCAGATTAAAATGTCCAAAAAAAATTCCCAAAAGGTCAAAATGTACTGGTATTACTTATCCTTGTGGGGACATTTCGTACCCATAACATGGTAAATACAAGGTACACACACACACACACACACACTCTCTCTCTTACACATATATATTCCATATAGAATGCCTGCTTTAATAACATTTTCTTAATTTCATTGTGTGACATGGCTAAAAAACTTTGCATCAATGCAAAGGAGGAGATTTTTAGAGAATAAAGAGTTATATTGTGCCCGTTCCTTATTCAAAGTTATTAAAGATGACTTGAAATACAGTGCACTTACTATAACAATGCTATCATATTTATAGTATAATAAATCTTTTATACTTTTATGATACTCTTACAGGTGTTTTTCTTTAATGCAATATAGCAGCATAAATCAGTGTCCTTTTTGAATGGAAAAGAGCAGCTTGGATATTATATGTAGTGTACCATCTTATTTTGGGTTTCAAGTCAGAACGTAAATAAGTACAGTTTCATAAATTCTAACAAGTAATGGCAACTATGATGACGTATACTTTCATACTTAAGCTGTGTAAATATTTGTGTGAAGTGTCTATGCATTTGTGTTTGTTTGCATTGTACATAGCTTTATGTGTATGGTTAGGTAAAATATTATTTTACAATTAAAGAGATGCTAGTTAAGTGTTTAATCACAGTCATGGATGAAAAACGGGGCACAGGGAGATTTAAGACTTCTTCGATCATTCTACCTGGTCTCTCCATTTACTTATTTGTCACATTGCCATATATTTTGAAAAAATGAAATACAAAGATCTTCACTTGTGTGGGGCATTATATACACAGTGCATACAGTAATAGGTGTGTATACAGTATAATGTGTGTAAAACAGTGAATGGAGCTCACTCACCTCCTCAGTAACTGGATGAATGTTTGGTGGGCTTTGTGTTCCTAACTGAATGGAACCTATGCTGCCAGGAGTAATTATGGGTAATTGGTGACACAATGAAGTGATGACAGCTGTGGGGCTACGCACACACACATGTACACACATACACACACTACTGTGGAAATGTAAAGGACAAAATTGAATATTAAGTTCCTCTGACTGGTCACTGACCTGAAGTAGAGAGTCACTTAGGGGACACAATATACCTATTTTGGAGCCTTTACCTGCAGACCAATAGAAACACATACACTTACATACAACCTGGTCTCATAAAAATGCATCCCTCTGTCCACTTTTTGTGCAACACTGTTTTTTGATGCTTTACTACACGTTTTGCCACAGTTTCAAAGAGAGATATCCAAAAGTGAGTGATGCTAAAACACATTTTTATTACATTGATATAGGTACATATTGTGTTTTTGTTATGTTAAATATCCGAGGACTGTTGCTAAAAGTTAATACTCTATCATGCTGGAAATATGCCCTACACCAAATACAACCCTTAACCTGCCTGATAGTGTTAACAAATGCAAAACTGATATAAAAAGGGATTTGTTGATGCAACCATGTCATTTCAACCTACTTTTATGCAGATTTGAACTCTCTTATCAAACCGTAGTTACACAGGATTTGAACCGGAGCTCCTTCCCTCTCAAATGCATTTTGTACTCCGTGAGCTACCGAACAAACCTACAGTCTATGAAAACCCATATATATAAAGCTGAATATATGTGTGATGCTAACATTGAAAAGCATCAGTTTTCAAATATTAATATTCATATTGTTTTAAAAACATAGCATAATATTCTTTAAGTAATTGTGCGCAAATTATGCTTTATTAATCGATGATGAATCGATTGACCACCTTGCCGAGCATCAAGAGAGGTTGGAGGGACTGACCGTGCTTCGTTTCACTGCTGCCAAATTGTCCCGCTACTCGTTTTGTGAGTGACAGTGGGCCACCTACTCCCTAAATTGACCGCTGATGATGATGTGGAGGCATTTTTGTCAGGGAACACCTGGTCCAAGCCAAGCCAAGCAAACCCAACAGCACCATTACAACAGTGCGGCCCAACCACAGCAATTCCAGCTGGAAGACCGAGTGATGGTCCTGGTCCCTACCACAGCATGCAAGTTTCTCATATGGGACAATCACCGGCTCGGCTCCCGCTTACCTCAACTCACTGCTACCAATCTACACTCCTTCCAGAACTTTG
>JAUCNO010000082.1:7346016-7367683 GCA_032353835.1 Enteromius viviparus | reverse complement strand
TTATTTATTTTTTATATATTTATTGTTTATATATTTATATATGTTGGTTATAGCCAATATATATTGGCTATATATATCGGGGGGGTGGGGTTGGGGGGCGCCAGGAGCGAGTCTCGCCCGGGGAGCAATTTAGTGTAGAACCGCCACTGCACAAAGCTGACAGAATTTTCATTTTGGGGTGAACTAAAACTTTAGGATAAGATTAACCTTAAAGTCCCTCTCTATTCTCACTAACTGTGAATCATGAAGATTGCTGTGTTTAATACGGGTTGTTGTTTTCTGACCGCAGGTTTACCGACACTCTTTCACGGCGTCCTACATCATATACAGCATTCACACCAGGTGGAGTAAGAGCTTTCACTGATCTCACACACACACACACACACACACAGGACAGGGAGTAGGGCAAGAAGAGAAGAGCTGAGGAGGTCAGATATCATGAAGCAAAGCACTTTGTTAGTGTGTAAGTAAATATGTTCTGATAGGAGAGACGGAGCGGTGGAACATGATGTTAAACGCTGATCTGATCCTCAGTGACAGGAGCTCACATTCACACATAAAACCAAATATCACTGTTCATAATACTACTGTTCAGTGGTTCAGCAGCAATCACTCCTGCAGCAGTCTGAACACTGTGTGTGTGTGTGTGTGTGTGTAGGGAGGTCCTGCAGCTGGATCCTCCGGAGGTCTTGAACTCTAAACTGCAGCACGCGGCGTGGGGCGTTCAGGGCCAGCAGCTGGTGAGCTCATTTCCTTATTTCCATTACCTCTTTATCTTCAGACAGTCCTGAAATAGTGGAGCTGTTGAATCCAGAGTGACGTCAGTAACACTAAATGTGTTAACAGTTACATTTTTGCTTTGTGTTTGTGTTCGGTTTAGATCAGATTATGGTTTCAGATGGTCAGGAGGTTTATAACAGATTATGAGGCGTTGCTTTGAACGCTATAAACGACGCTATAGATGCTATAAACCTAGATTTCAATCTTTATGTTGTCAAATCAGACATAACAGTACGACTCTGTGTTAAACAGAAAAGAATCTGACTTGACTTCCCAGGTTCAGACTCGAGCTAATGCAGTATCCTTGAATAAAAAAATGTTTAAGTGTAGTTAAAGTATTAAAGTTGGGATTCTGTGAAGGGATTCTGGGATTTTCCTCCATTGCTAACACATGATAACTCATTCATTCAGCCCAGTTTTCCAAATCATTCATACAGTTCTTCATACAGTGTGTTCTGGAGAATAAAACCTGGTTCTGAGAGACAAAGAGGAATAGGAGGGGGAAATAAAATTGAAGGGATGAGGTCAAAGGTCATTTGTTGATGATGAAATACAGCGCACTATAGATGTTCTTCTGCATGGAGCGATGATGAGAGAAACTGACCTACTCTACTGACAGTGCCTCGGATCAGAGAACTGTCATTATTCTGTGGACAGGAAATGTTCTCCATCCTCAAACTCATTACTGTTGAATTGATTTGTATGCAAGTAGGGCAGGAAGAGAGGTCTTTTGTCAGTAAACGTTCTTGAAGAAGTGTATTGCTGAATTTTACTGTATCTGCACCCGTCTAACTGTGTTGTATACTGTATACTGACATTGTCTGGCAAAGGGTTTGTGTTTCCCAGGAGGAGGGTTCTGTTCTGAAGTGATCTCACTAGTGTTCTCTAGGTAGTGAAGTAGTCTGTATTTGGCAGGTTTGTGCATCATCTGAGGCTAAAGTTTGATTTTGACTGAAGATAATATTCTTTTGTTTTTGACCTAGGAGCAAGTTAGTGTATAGTTTAGAGATTGTGTTCATAGTTGTTTGATGAGTTGTACGTTAGCAATCAAGAAAAACTGAAATAAGAGCATGATGGGGATTTTAAATATCTTCTCTGTGTGTTTTAGGTATACATATTTGAGAATAATATTTACTATCAGTCAGACGTCAGGAGTAACTCGCTGCGTCTGACCTCATCTGGGAAAGAGGGCGTCATCTATAACGGCATCGCCGATTGGCTCTACGAAGGTGAGGCTCTCCTTATGAGAAGATTGAAGAAATATAAGATGATGATGCCTTTTTCTGTTCTGCTTTGTGTTTTTGTGACTCTTGTGTTGGAAACCTGTGCTCAGAGGAGGTCCTGCACACGGATGTGGCGCACTGGTGGTCACCTGATGGCGAGCGCTTGGCGTTTCTGGTCCTAAATGACAGTCTGGTGCCAAACATGCCCCTGCCCACTTTCACCGGCTCCACATACCCTAAAGGCAAACAGTATCCATATCCGAAGGTAACGTCCTCATGCTCGGATGTACACTACACCGACAGATCTCAGTGAATTCAAGTGTGGTACTTCCTGTAAGTGATATTTCAACTACATGCTCTAATTGGAAAGCATATAGGAACAGCAGAAATGAATCAGATCATATAAAGTCACAAGTTTATGAGCATATAAGTATTACTAAAGCCTGCTTTTAACCCAGAGCGGTTTTTGGAGTGTGAACCTTGTAATCACGTCTCAGAACTACAGATACCTAATCACACGCTTCAGACAGTCATGGAGAAACAAACAAGACTTTCAGCGCTTGAGGGAAAAGATCGTACTGTGTACTGGACCAAATGAAGATGAGTCGAATGCTGCGTTTGTCCAGTTACTGCAAACAAAGAGTATAGAAGTACCAAGAGGCGAAACTCTGTACTGATATGGGCAACGGTCTGTAGATGGCGCTGCCGAGGCACTGGACTGACACCTGCTGACAGGCGCTATAAGATGCGATGGCACAAGCGAATGTACTGCCATAAACGTGATGGAGGTTGTCAGAGAAGTGCAGAAAAGGTGTTGCAAGAGATCACTTGTGTACTTATTTAACAGGATAAGAAATGCTTATATTGCGGACACAAAACCGACGCATCTCTCAGCCTAATCAAGAAAAATAGCTCGTCAGTAAATCCTTGACACTTCAATTCTACTCCTCTTATGTCTTACAATATCTTTTAGATTTTTTTTTCTCACGATCTTTCACTAACACTTTATTCTCTCTTATGTAGAGAGTTTTGGTAAATGTGCGCACTTGACAGAAATGGTAGACTATCTGTTATAACACAACTGCTGATGCTTTTAATCTCTTATTTGATAGGATTTGATTAATTTGATTTTGATCTATACTACTATTTTCAGTTAAATGTGTGCACTTGAACAGAAATGACAGAAAACTTATAATAGTCTCTGGAGTTTATATATATATACATAACCCTACAATGTGTGTTAACCATTTATTTAATGTATTTTTTTATTTAAAAATTAAAACATTGTAAATAAATATATGACTGTTTCTGCTTCTATTAAATCAATACTAAGCATCATATGTGGTACTTTCATGACCGTAAGTTTTTAATTTAACAAGGATAATGTACGATAGAACACAGATAAGGGTAAGTAAAGGGTTTGCAGTAATTTTAGCTTTCTACTTGGCAAACAGTAAGCAGTATGTAGTCAATAGTGGAGAAAATCTTTATATTTACTTTTTTCTCTGATAAATCATGAAAAATA
Source organism: Enteromius viviparus (assembly GCA_032353835.1). Taxonomy (NCBI): domain Eukaryota; kingdom Metazoa; phylum Chordata; class Actinopteri; order Cypriniformes; family Cyprinidae; genus Enteromius; species Enteromius viviparus. The sequence continues at coordinate 7,364,155 of JAUCNO010000082.1, read as the reverse complement.
ATCTCATGATAAATCCGTCTTTAAAGGCAAGTAAGTGAATCGTTTCGTTTAACAAGTTACTTCAAAGAGCATTCCGCGAATCATTTGATTCAAAACGGGACTCGTAACCTGTTTCGTGAATAATTTTATCCCCACAGGGGATTAAAAAAATTCTGCCGAGGCAGGGATGCATAAACCAGAGGGGGATAAATTCCCCCCATGCTTCCCTACAACGTACACCCTGTAAATATAAGTCTATGTGTTATTATAAGTTCGTCAAGCGCGACTGGCTCATATTATTCTATGGTGCTTCTGTGTAGGTGTCAGTCCAAAATGGCGGCGGTGCGGTCAGCTCATGGGCGGAACTGTTGCAATGGAGCGTTCTATTGAGTTTCGCCTCTTGGTACTTCGATGCTCTTTGGCAATACTCTTTGGGCATAGTCTGCGCAAGCGCAGAAAAGCGCCTGATGTGATATATCGTGTCTATATTTCTCATTGTTTGCACAGAGATTTCGGAAGTGTTACCTTTCATTGTGAATAACTAAACATATTTAGACATGCAGGGCATCGCAATGAAGACGATTTTGATTAGACTATGCCAGAGCGAGCACACACGTCACGCACCGGATGCATGCGCACCCTCAGATCATTTGCGCATGATGATGTACAAGAGGTAAAAAAAGCAATATAAATACGGTTCGTTTTCTCTCACAAACCGATCCTTTCGTGTCTTAAGCCATCAATGTATCGTTACTATCGGGTATGGTTTAATTTGGATTTCTCTTTGCGTGTTTTTTTCCATCTCATAGAGAAAGTTCCCTACACCGACCATTATATGACTGACAGACTACAGTGCTTTGACTTAAAAATCTCAAAATTGGATCTAATGTAGAAGAAAAGACACCTACACCTTGAGGTAAGCTGATAAACTTTAGTTTCAAAGTGAGCTATCCCTTTAAATCCATTCATCATTCTGTATACTTTAAAAACCATGCCATAATCTATTTGAAATACATGTATACATCAAATCATTCATATTTTTATTGAGATGTCACTTATGTCATGGTATAACATTATAATTACACTTTATTTGAATATCTGTATCTGTATCTGTAATTGCACTATGCATATTTCTTAGTATTATGTCTAAAATTAATCTGTGTGTTACTTGCCATTTATTTGTAGTTATTTGTGAAATATACTAGTACTGAAAAAGAGTGAAAAACCAGGAAGATTTTGCACACCAAACAGATTATATTGTTATATTGTATAAAAGATTATATTGTTTTATTTTATTACAAAATTAATATTTCCTACATCACACAATGCAGATAATATTTCAAAATGAATATTAAAATTATTATAAAATATAATAAATCTTTTCAACATGCCCAAAGAAGTTATAGAAAACCCACACCAAAAGCGACAGGAGCCTAGTTGCTAAAACCTATTTTTACATGGATTAAATGAGTTACATCGAGCAGCGTTTGTAATTCCTGTGTGACTCCTGCCTCGTTTCTAAAAGTACTTTGGACAGCGAATTTAAGCCTGGCTGAGGCCTGATTTTTTTCTGTAATGGCTGTAAAGCAGAAGAGAAAGAAGAGGGACTATTGACAGGCTTTTGTTGAGTGCTGGCTCCAGGAATATTAGATTAAGACAGACAGACTGTGATAGAGCAGTCAGTAAAACATGATTAACCAGTGATCAGTGTTGGCTCATGAAACTGTACTAAAGATAAAGAGACCCATTGACGAGATGTCTTCAGATCTAAGAGATTAGCCAAATGCTAATGTCAAAGATAATTTAATAGGGAGAGAGAGGGAGAGAGTTTTCTTTCATACTTTGCACCATTTTCAGTTTCAATCCAAATGCCAATACAGGTGCAATTACTTAATTCAGGGGCAGATTTACAGGAAGATAGCATTTGTCAATGCCTATTACGGAAATTCTATAAAGATATGCAGAATGTATTACACATCAAATCCTTTAAAAGTCTATTTGACCTATACATGCAACATGGGTAAATATTACATGTGTGTATGAATCAAATGTAAACAGATTCAATCTGAGATAAAACACTACTCCAAACAATGAGTCAGTCCTCAGCCAGGGAGGATACAGGATTTGTTTGTTCAAGACGTTGTTTAAAAGTCAACTCAATCTTTTGTGCGAGGAATACACAACTTATGTTAGCGTAAAAATTGGTTCGCAGTCAGTCATGAATCAGATAACATGTTTATCTAACAAGTGCACTCTGTGTGAGAAGTTACCTGTGGGTGTGAGAAAGTTAGAACAGCACTATAGAAGGCAAGCAAGCATGTCTTGATTTCATTCAGTGCTATATGGCGAAGAACTCAACACACAAACACATCCACTAAGCCAGACTGACTCCTCTCCAGAAAAATCCTGGCTCCTTTTCAATAATCAGAGTCTATAAATTAATTCTTATTGTTGAGGAGTAGCTCCCCCCTGCTCACTTTTCCTCCCTCTCTCTCTCTCTCTCTCTCTCTAATGTGTTTCATACACTCACTCAGCTGTTGTCCACATGAAGCACCAATAGCTTTTCCAGCAACCTACTGTACTTCCCCAGTGCTCATATTTCTCTTTTACAACCAACCAATCAGATGAGTGTGCCAACTGCCATCTGCTATAAATATGTTTAATTTTAAATGTTCAAATTCACCAGAATATGGAATAACAATGGCTTGTTAATGTGATTACGCGCTGTTTCGTAAGCTTATCTTTCATTTTAACTAATGTGTTAGGGTGATAAATGTGATACTGAAAAGCGAATGAACCTTAAGTTATATGTACATAAATTGTCTACTGAACTTAATTTAAAGACAGTTGACAGCTGTGTGAAGGGTGGCCCCGCAAAATGGGCTTTTACAAAAAGATAGACAAAGAATGTGTGTGTGCGCAAAAAAGAGCACTTAGCTTTAAGTGCTTTTCCGTACTAATGGATGGACATTTTGTGCGGTTTAAGGAAAAGCTTCCATTTCGACTAATGAACCCAGGTCATGTAAATATTTAGACTTCAATCCAAACGATATCCAGACATGTATAGTGCCCCCAAAAGCCCCGACTATCACACATGTACACGGTCCAGCCCCCCACAACAACATACACATGTACCACATCCCTCATAGTTATTATACATTATACAATAGTTAACTGTTTAAAATAATAACTTTTAAAACATTTTTTAAAGTGTACACATCAACACACTGCATATGTAGCACGGCAGATGAGTAGATACAAATATAAAAATATAATGAACTCTCATTTCTATTGTCTTTATGTTTTCATGAGATTTGCCTCTTTTGGACGATTTTCATCCACATTTTTCACTTTCAAAAAATAAAAAATAAATATAAACAAAGCAAAGAATATTTCAAATGTGTTTCAAAAGAATATTTTCAAAATTTCTTGTATGTCAAAATTTGAATTTTAAAAATAACTAGCAATTTCGGTAACACTTTATTATATGGTTACACCTATTAGTTGCTTACTAGCATGCATATTACTACAATAATAGCCATTTATTACTGCTATTTAATCACATCTTAATGCCTTATTCTAAATCCCTACACTCAAAAAATAGCTTGTTGATCTAACATAATAAAATTATGAAACCTATTTCCATTCATTTAAACTTAATATAAGTTAATTGTACTGATGACTAAAATTCCTGCTAATTTAATGAGATCAAACCAATTTCATTTGACATGACCTGTTTTTTGTGTTGTTTTGTTACCATTTTTTTTTTTATCTTACGGGAACATAACATCATAACACTTGATCACATGCTAAACATATTCTGTACATCTGCAGCACACATATAGTGATCAAGTAAAAATGGCCTCATCACTTGCATTAGCACATTAACACACCTCATGTAGACATAGCTTAACAACAAGTTCTACATCTCACCATGATGGGAACCTCAAAAATCAACAAACTCTTTTAAATGTCAAATATAACTGAACAACAAACTTTAAAATGTCTTTCCCTTTACCAAAGACACATAAAACTGCATTTAATTTCAACATTTATTCTCCTGATCTATCCATATGCAAAGCATGCTGGGAACTAGAAATCCACTGCCCAGTTTCAAAGTAAATGATCTGTGTAGGCCCAACACAAGTTAAGTCAACTTAATATTTTACAAATGTGATTTCATCTAGCAAAATAGAATTGAGTGCAAATGACAACGGAGTAAAAAACTAAAGATTTGTGTTGTTTTAGCTTATTAAATTAAAGTAAACTGAGCAAACAACTAAAAATATATATTTTTTTAATGTAATCCCATGCCTAAACTTAATAACTACCCTACTAAATATTAATAAGCAGCAAATTAAGTTTTACTGAGGGAAAATTTGTAGTTAATAGTTAACAGTTAACAGGTGTTACCTATTCTAAAGTGTTACCGCAATTTTTGAGTGAAAATTGGTGGATTCTGACGACTCTTAGAAATTAAGTTTGTGTTTTTGTAGTTTAAGGTAATAAGAAAAAATGTTTGTTTGTGTGCAGTTGTGAAATATGATTGAATATGCTTTTGGAAATTAAGATGAGTTAGGTAACACTTTAGCACAGGGATCAGTTCTATTAAATTGCTTATAGCATGCCTGTTATTAACATACTTGCTGTTTATTATTAATTATAAAGCACATCCTACCCAATACCTAAACTTAAACCTAACAACTACCCTACTAACTAGTAATAAGCAGCGAATTAAAGTAAAAAGCAGCTAGTAATATTTGTCAGTATTGCTAATAAAAGTTATTATGAAGTGTTATCAGATCTAAATATACTCATTTATTAGACCTGAAATGAATGAGTTGTATGGAGGCTTTTCTGGGCATTGACGCGCATGTGAGAGCATGAGTGTATGTGTGTGGGAGTCTGTGTGTTATCAGGAGATCGGATGGCAGAGAGTGGTTTAGTGAGTGTGTAACAGAAGGTCTCTGTTGGTCTGAGGTTCCTGTCGCCTAAGTCTTGTGTCTCCAAACGCTCTGGGGGAAACAAGAATCTCCTGCAACTGCTGCTTCTAATCTAGTCAGTAACCACACAATATACATACACACACACACACACACACACACATACTTACGCACTGCATGTCAGAGCTGGTCTGGTCGCCCAGTAGCCAGAGAGCTTCCTCATGCCTTATCTAGTTCATCAGCCCTCTCTTCAAAGCTGCTTCTGCTTAAGTCGGCTGTAGACGTCTGTCGAGCATCAATGTTCTGAGGTCAATATACACACGCACATAAGACTAAATGTCATACACTGCTAAATGAATTACTCTGTTGTTCATAATTTGCTGTCACGAAGTGTTTTTTTTTCAGCAAACATGCATTGAATTTATGTGAGACATTTATGTAAACAAATATTCATTTTTCAAATAAATGCTGTGAAATTGCTCGTTATTAAAAAATAAAAAATAGTATCACAGTTTCCACAAAAATATTAAGCAGCACAGGTGTTTTCAGAAGAAGAAGAGGAAGAAGAAGAAGAAGAGGAAGAAGAAGAAGACTCCAAATCAGCAAATAAAACTGATTCTGAAGGATTTGTTGCTGAAGACTGGCGTAATGGCTGTTGAAAAGTCAACTTTGCCACCGTGAATTAAACTTAGAAAACTGTTATTTTTACTTGCAACAACTTTAAAAACCTCTTACCATCCCTAAACCTCTGAATGTATATTTTTACGTTTAATTAACACAGAATAGAAAAAACTTAACTACAAATTTTCCCTCAATAAATTTCTACTTTGCTGCTTATTAATAGTAAGGTAGTTTAAGTTTTTCTATTGGGTAGGATTAGGGATGTTTAAGGCATTAATATGTGCTTAATTACTACTAATAAATAGCTAATATTCTAGTAATATTCCAGCTAACAAATAACTAGTTAAGAAACCCTAAAATAAAGTGTTACCAACATGAACGTTTATTTTTTTTTAAACATTTTTTTAAATTAATTTGTTTCTTTTGTTGTTACATAAAGGTTAAAAGAATGTATTTTTTTCAGGTGACATTTACGTGTAGATGTTACTAAGTATCACATAATGTTACCAAACACAAGATTTTAAGATACTGTGTAAATTACTTTTTTCCGGTCAAGATAATGATGACATTTAGGGAAAAAAGGGGGCAAACAAAACAATTTTCATTAGATGCATGTATATTCTGTATGCTTTGGACACCATTAATATAATTGAAATATTGAATGTAAATTTCATCTCCTGACATAAATGCAGGGTGCTGTAGGATTGGTTGTTGAGGATTTGATGGCGTGCAGCATGTGCGCGAGCATGTTTCTATGTGAAGCAAATAGATAAGACAGAATGGAGCCGTAGATTAGATACACGTGGCAAACAATAAAACAGGCAGAATACTCAGACATGCAGGAGGTTCTGCTATCATGATGGACTAAAATGAAAGCAGCTCTGGAATGTTTGTGTCGTGTGTGTGTTCCAAAAAAATAAATAAAAATCAGAGCAGACATGTTTTTGGTGACTTTTAAAAGTACTCAGTTGAAATAATGACCATTATGTTTACATCCGCTCTGCTTATTCCAGGTTGTTTAGAGAAAGCAGCATTTTGAAATGTCATGTAAACTCTGCTGGTAATGGAACAAGTGAGTATTGAGATCCACTTTCCACGTCTTGCCATTCCATTCCTCTTCATCTGCAATTTTACTTTATTTCTGATACTGTATAATTCACTCTCATTTATAGCTTCTAATTTATAGTTGTTGGCAAATGGTAGTTATATTATAACATCACTGCTCTGTTTCAAAATTCTGAGTGCTCCCTACATAGGTTTCATACTATAGTAGATAGATGTAATTCCCAATCGAAGGCCCATCCAATAGGTAGGCAACTAGTATCACGTTTCCTTGGATGGTTCAAGAAAAATCATGAAAAATATCACTAATAATAGTTTTATATAATGGAAAATGTTAGATAATGAGATAATGTTAGTCAGTAGTTGCGTATGCTATATATTTTATGTTTGTAGAGTGCTGTGCTGCTAGCTTAGCAACATGTTAACGTCAAACCGAGGAAAGTCTTTGCTGCTTTGGTGTTCTGTTGATCTGCCTCACACGTTGCTTTGGAGAACTTATGCTTTAAACCTGAACAGATGATGAATGAATTGCTGGTGAAAAGGTTTGTGGTAGAGGTATAGCTAAGGTGTTCTCGTGTTAGCTTAATTTAATAGAACAGGACTTTGTTGGCTGACTTTGGCTGTATTTAGTACAGGAACTATTTTACAAGCTTTTTGGAGTTTGAATGTAAAAGGAATGACATGAAACAGATCAGCAGACAAGAACATAAGTCTGGGCATTATCCATTTGGCTGTGTGTGTGTGTATTACATGAGTCACACACTTTCATAACAGAACGTTGCTTCCATTAAATGTCATTTTCTTTCCTCAAGCACGCTTTACGAGATCATTGCAAATATGAAAATTAGCTCATAAAAACCAAAAGAGTTTCGAAGGGAATTGAAACATCTTAATTCTCTCTGTAAGTTTTATGATGAACGAGACAAAGACAACATTTGATTGAGAGCAGCAAAGGAAAGGCGAAGCTCATGTTTGTTGTCAGTATCTGTTCTGTGTATACGGATGTTTGTGAGGCTGTGAGTCAGTGAATTATGACCACATTCATTGTTTGATGGCCTCACTGTCTGCTTTCTCGAGCCGTTTTGATCGTTTTATTCCACCCGCATGCAGTCGGGACACGGACACATAACACACGACACGGTCACATCCGTACATCTATCTGTTTTGATTCCTGTCTATTAACTTTTCTTTAATTTCCCTCTCTTACATACAGTAGATACAACAGCAAGTTATGATGTTCTCTGGATATTTAACACATTATGTCTGCTAATGTGTCTCGATACAAAAACTTCAAAAGTTTGTGATCAGATATTTATGTAATGTTTCAGAAAGATATCTATATCTAATAATGTTTATCAAAGCTGCATTTATTTGATTCAAAATACCGTAAAACTAATGTTCTCAAATATTATTACACTTTAAAATTTTAATAGAATCAAATTCAATTATATTTTCAGAACAGCATTTATTTTAAAACGTTTGTAAATATTTTAACTGGCCATTTAGTTTAATGCATCTTTGCTGAATAAAAGTATTACTTGCTTGCTTTATTTTAAAAATAAAATACAGATTTTTATTAATGCATTTATTTATTATTGATGTAATTATTTTATTGCCGTCCCAAAAATCAATCTAGTCTACTAGACTAGATCCAGACGGAATTTGCTGCCTATTTTTCACAATGTTTTGATTTAAATATAATAATAGTTATGATATAAACAGAACTACTTTTACTAGACACATAGTAGCCTAAAGCATACTTCATAAACCAAAATAATTACTTTGAGAATGTGTCGTGAGTGGGGGGATGTGGCCTAGGACAGGTGTTCCAGTTCTGCAGAATTCTGAGTTTTTCGTGGAATTCTGTGAGCACAAAGACTGTGTGTGTGTGTGTGTGTGTGTGTGTGTGTGTGTAAACTGGTGAGTCAGTTAACCTTTGATCAATATAACTATTTATCGTTGCCATTTTTTCTGTTTTGGTTACAATTAGTAGAGGCGGAAAACAGGGACATGAACAATTATATAAGAGGAAAATTTAAATAAGATACTTGAACCAGAAATTCAAATTCATATTATTCCAAACCTGTATAACTTGCTTTCTTCTATACACAAGGTGATATTTTAAAAACAATCTTTAACAGTCAACGATATTCGACTGATAGACAAAAACAGTTCTTCAATAAATTCTCCATTTGTGTTCCCAAAAGAAATAAAATCACACAGGTTTGGAACAACATGAGGGTGAGTGAAATGTTTTTTTTCTGTCAACTGTCCTTTTAAGAAATTGTTGTCTCTTGTTTTTAATCTGGCTTTTTTGTATCAGTTTTTCATTTGACTTAATCTTGATTTCCTTTTCTGTTTACGTCTACGCAATTGAATTTCTCAGCGGTTCCGTCTTTCCCCGTGGCTGTTGCTGTCTGTCTTCAGTGTGCTGATTACTGCTGACACTGATGTCCTCATTAGATTAAGAGACAGGGGGCCATGATCTCATTGCTACTGCAATAATTACAGCTCTCTCCCGCAGTCCAATAACCCCTGAACCCCTGAGGAATTTTCACACACACTCACGCAGGAGAACAGCCATTAGCCACTGTGGCGAGGCGTGTTGGCACCAGAATTAGGGTGGAGACAGGGGGCATTTCTAGGCTGACTTAGCATGCTGCCTAAATAGAGAGTAGTCATGCCATCTTCCCTTTTTTTCGCTCTGCTTCTTCCTCTCTGAATGATGTGCAGGCAGAGGAAGTTTGTGGTGGTAAATAGCGGCGTTCCTCCCAGACGCACAGACGTCAGCGTGGCTTGGACGCTCACTCTGGAATGCTGGGAATTATAGCCTGTGTGGTGCTCTCTTGCTCTCAGAGCACTGCAGTTTCTTGCAGTGTGTGTGTGTGTCAGTTTGAGTGCTAGGCATATGGTTTTGTGTTTAAGTTTCCGTTCATAGCCAGTCTTCCGCTTTTATGAATGAATGAAGTTTATTCTGGGAAATAGGAAAGGCAAGGCTTTCATGTCCACACAGTAGATTTTCATTGATATAATTGGTGCTGTTCATTTATAACACACACTTATATACACATGCCACATAAGCGCACCAACAGTGGCATGATGGTGACACGTAATTATTTGCCGTTCATTTCTTCTGTGATATTTTTATGCGCACTGTATAATTTTAGCTAAAGCTGTCCTTTTTTTATATGCTCCACAAAATACTTTCCTTATTCTAATAAAGTTAAATCACTTCCCAAAATTTCCATAATGTATTAAAACATAATTGTGTGTTAAAACAATTTTTTTTAGTAATTCTATTTCATTACTATTACTATTTGAGGTAAATGGCTACTGAAAATTCAGCTTTGCCATCACAAAAATAAATAATACGGTAATTAAAGTATTAATTCATCATTTGTCATTTGAAATTGTAATAATATTTAACAATATTGCTGTTTTTATTGTATTGTATTTTCTATAAAATACATAAAGCAATGAGGAGCATACAAGACTTGCATAAAAAATCTTATTGTACCCAAACTTTTGAACGGTACTGTGTCTGTGTGTGTGTGTGTGTGTGTGTGTGTGTGCCTGCGCACACTGGTTTGGGTGGTTTATGGGGACACATATTTATAGAAAGACATGGATATGACCGAGGCATTATTTTGTTTGTATTTTGGAAAATCTAATTTGTTTAAAAAATAAACCTTTGATTTATTAAATCTAGTAATTTATTATTATTTTTTTTACAGAGAACATATTGTGCACACATTCATGCACCATGGACTATTAATTATAATGCCTGAAACCATAAACCTGTATGTTTTATTCAATTTAAGGTCCTAATAGTCCTGTTTTTTCACCAGGCACATTCCATTAATCTCCATTGGTCCATCAGTCCATCATGCTTACAGCTGCCTTAATGAGTGTAGGTGTTTACTTCCTCTTGCCCTGCCAAGTCAAACAGTGAAAAACATGGCCTTCATGTTACACTTACTGTTTGATTTCTCTGCTGTAGTGCCAAGGCTTCAGGCCAACCCCCCTACTCCCATGATGCAAAGTAAAGAAAACTTCCTAAGCAATTAAATGTCACCCTGGAGGTTTCTCCTGGACCAGTATCTTTTTAGTTAGTAAAAGTTTGACAAGATAAATCACACATGCATCACAGTTTGCAAAAACAGCGATTCCAGATTATCCCTCCTCTCTCCTGCCGATTAGACCACACAAAGTTTTGAGTCCAATATCAGATAGACTTAGCCTGCATAAAGCCACAAGTTTTTTTTATCATATCATCCCATCAAGTTTGAATAGATTATATTTAATTTAATTGTAGGCAATTATTTTACTTTTTTATTTTTATTTGATTTGATTTTAAGACTTTGCCATATTTGTTTCCGAAGGTAAAAGGCTTGAAAAAGAAAATCATTAAAAAAACTTACATATTTGAAAGATGAGTTCATAAAGAGTGGGTTCTGAGATATTTAGAAAGAACAAAAAAACAAGTGAAGCTCGACAAAAAATAAATAAGTGTGACTGGCTAGAAGCATGACTGTGTTTAAAATAAATGATAAAAAGGAATGTAGCTTTTATCATGGGGGATGAGCTTGATTCAGCAGGTTTTTCAGCCTTGAAGACAAATGAGCCCCAAAATGTACTATCTGTGCAAATGTTCTAGCTGTTTATAGCTGTGCCAAACACTGCACTGACAGGTGTGTTATCCTAATGCTTTCTGATAGTACACTGCGGCTTTGACTAGCGTAGCGCCAAGATGCATGCGAAAATTGCCTTTATTGTCTTACAACACATTGTGTTCACATATATACACAGATAACAGTTTGAGACTTCTCTTAACTGTATGTACTCATGCTGTATTTGCTCTACTTTAGCAGGCTGTTATTTAGCCATAAGCACGAGGCTGCCATGCTGATATAGAGTAATATTGCGTGGCTACGAGTGTGATATTGTTCTTAACAGTTCAGTGACACAAGTAAGGCAAAAAAACAGCTGATCCCAAGCTCTGTTACTAAATCAAAAAAGTAACTTAAAACTAGTAATGACGAAACATTGTGTTGCTTCATTGAAAGCTTATTGTATTATATACAGTAATATGAAAGAGAGATGTGGTTACCTACATCTGGTACAGCACATATTCTTAAGCCCAATCTCATATTCAGAATAAAACATCAGTTTAAATGTAAAAAAGCGATATCTTTGTCATACTGTTACTGTCATGCTTTCAACTGTTAAGGGATTTCCATGATAACATTGCTCAATGCATTTGTTGGTTGCGTCTTACAAAGTGTTGTTGAACATAAAAATAATGTCCTGTTTACAATTTTTTATATAAAAGTAAGTCTCTTGTTGTAATCTATTGACGTAACAATCCAGCTAAAATCACATGAAACACACATCTTTCTTCGAAACTTGTGAAAGTAGTTGCTTTCGGAAAACACACCCCTGGCTGAGGTGAGGAGGTTTTATTAGCATTAAATGTCCATTGAAAACCTGAAGCTTACATCTCTGACAATGTTGAAGCAAATTTTCAAACAGGCACAGTCTTTATGAATAAACAGCATGTTTGAAATGTTAAGAACTACGCTTTCACCTTTAAAAACTTAGATTCAGTGACACAATATCTGTAGTATTTTTAAAATTAAAATTTGGGTATCAACCATGACAATGTGAGAAATGCTTCAAGCAGAGTGTTACAAATGGTGAAACGCTTCCAATGGCCGTACTGGGTGAGTATCTCATAGTTAGAAAGACCTCTAAACCAATCGTTTTTGAGGACCAGAAAGAACAAATTGGCCAGCAGGCACATGCAGAAAGAGTCTTTGTAAGCTGTTTCCATGCCAAAGTAAACAGAATGGCACCTTTTGTGGTCCGGCATTACAGGTGGATAACAATCTTTGAGAAGGGTGATGACAGACAGTTCTAGGTCACTCTGGCATGTCCCCAGTACTTAGGCAGTGTGATGGTTTGAGTTGGCACAAATTAAAAACTCAGTAGTGACACATAGTCCTCTTGTCCTCCTGTGACTGAAATCTGTTTCCTTGGCCTGTTACCGGTAATCAAACTAAATTACTTGACTTCTTCTCTGCTCTCCAAGAAAAGCAGTAAGGGCAATTTAAGTTTGAGTTTAGTGATTTCACTTGAAAGGTCCAAATAAGTGAAGAAAACAGTACACAGAGTTAAAATGCTGTTATGCTCACTCAGATAATTTCCAATTGCCTTGATTCAAGTGTAATTAAACAATGCATTTATTCATGCAATAAGCGTTTCATGCTGTTTTGGCAGCTTGGAGACTGTAATCCCAAAAGAGCTCCAGGGTTTTATTGTGCTTTGAGGAAAGTTGAAGGCAATGCAATTTTTTTTTTTTTTATTTAATTTGGAAAACTACCTAAGAACTTTATTAATGCATGTTGTTGTTCGTTTTGCCATCACTGCACTGCACAAATACAAAGCCATTTTAGTTGATAAGCCAAAAAAGACATGAATCTTAACCTAAAATGTAACGGTCCCAAAGGTAAAAGCTCAACGAGAGGCAACACTGAAAGCATTGACCTCGGTTTGTTGGTCTTAGTTTAGATACAGATCTTTGTGGTCTTGGGCCTGAGATGGATCCGTCCCAGATTCCAGAGGGTTAGTGAGTTTTAGTCAGTGTGGCCAGACGTCTGATTTTAGCCTGAAGATGAAATATGACTATATCTTACATGCCTTTAGTTAACCAGCTACTTTCTTTTTCAGCTTTGTCACTGTGTCAACACACAGAGTTTTGAGAAGTCTACAGATAGGCCTGCATCGGTAATTGGGTCTAGCCTGGTATTTCACTACCATTAGCATGCTTTCTGATTAGCATGAAGCTAATTACTGTTTTAAAGGAGACTCAGAACAAGGCTGGTCCATTACACTTGTCCGTTTTAATTTGTGCTTCATGCTGAGAGAATATGACTTGCAGACACCAGCCTTCAAATTAAAACCAGGTCAAAGTACACTGAATTACAGGGTAGTGTGCATGCCTTAATGTTAGGTTGAAAAATACATTTTAATGTTCAGCTCAACTCTGGAACCGTTTTGGGAGGCCCATGCACCCCTTCGGGACTTATATGAACAGACACTTGAGTATACACACATACACACTCACTGCATCTATTCTCAGATCCTGAGTGTAGCAGACACAATAAAACAGGACTGATACTTGAAGCACCCAACAGAACCATTTCATCCCAAATGGATTCAGACACAGTCGGTAGTGGGAGCGGAGACCTAATCATAGGCTGTAATTTCAGCACATTTATCTCATTTCCTGTGCGCTTTGTCTTTCTCTGCAATAATGGGGTAAGTAATTGGAATAGACTCCAGATAATGGGGAATTCTGACCCTGCCATTCCGTTGCAAGACTGCAAGGATGCTTTGTGGCGACAAGGGAGAAAACTTGGGCAGTTTGCGGTTTCTTACACAAGCACTTGGAGTCTGTAAATGGGGTAATATTGTATTCTGTACTCTGCTTGTGCTCTGATTGCATTTGAAATAGTGCTGGATCAGGCCAAGCATGGTTTCATCTCATGGGAAATCAGACCAATGAAGACATGTCTAATGGAAGATTAATGTACCTTCTGACAAAGATAATATAGGAATACATTGATTTTGTGCTATTTGTTTTTCAGCATTTGCAGTTTGCAGATTTACAAGTTGGTATGGTTATTGCACCAATGAAATCAAGAGACGGTGTAGAGTGCAAATGACACAATTTTCTAAATTACACTTAAAAGATTACATAATGTCACACTTTTGCCACATCAGTAACTGATAACAGATTAATCCTGCATGTAAATATACTACTGCTCACAAGTTTTAGTCAGTTAAAAATAGTTTTGAAGGAAATCATGTTAATGGAGCAAGGATGCATTCAACTGATTAAAAGTGGCAGTAAAGAATTCTATTTGAAAACAATTCAGACAATCCTGAAGAAAATGTTTCCACAAACATTTCAAGTAGTAAAACTGTTTCCAACATTGATTATAATAAGAAATGTTTCCTAATAAATATACAAATTATTATAAAATAATGGCTGCTAAAATTCTGCTTTTCAATCACAATAATAAATAGCATTTTAATATAGCCCATATTCAACAGTTCTTTTAAACCATATTAACATTTAAAGGAATACTTCCCCCAAAAATGTATTTGCTCTGCTCAACACAAAGAAAGATATATTGAAGAAAGTTTGCAAACTTGTAAAGTTTTGGGTTACCGTTAACTTCCATTGCAGGAAAAAAATACTATGGGAGTCAATCGTGACCCAAAACAGTCTGGCTGCAAACTTTTTTCGAAATATCTTCCTTTGTGTTTGGCAGAAAAAAGAAATTCATACAGGTTTGGAGCTACTCGAGGGTGAGTAAATGATGACAGAATAAACATTTTTGGGTGAACTATTCCTTTAATGACACACTGTGTTCCCACACCACAAATGCGTAAAAACCAGTTCTTATAGGCAATCACATCTAGAGGATTGTAATTTGATGTATTCACATAAGTGCGCATCAGCAACACTGTTAGTCCAACCAGAGCATTTTTAAGGCCCCATTAGATCGGTTTTTACAGCAATGAAAATAAGCAAACACATTTCCGAGCTCCACTGTGGTCTGGGAAATTAGGATTTTATGCAGCTACAGTATTTCCACTCCGTTTCAAACTGTAAACAACCTCTTAGGAAAGATTTCTGAATTTCTTATCGTTCATTTCAGATGACAAACCGAGTCATAAAGCATTATCTCTAAAATAAATGCTGCCAGTTAAAAAAAACCAAGTTTCCTCCTAAACTTCCCTGGAATCAGAGATCCAGTTTCAGCCTTGTTATTGTGTGGATGAGGCCATCTCTCCGTATATAGCCCATAAACATCACATTCAGGCAAACATTTCCTCCCACTGTATTTAATGAGAGTTGAGTTTGGAAATGGTTTGGTTGATGGGAAACACAACCATGCAATTACAGCACACAGGCTGAAATGAGTGTAACCTAACCTTGGCTGTAGCGTGTCATACAGCCAGTGACTGCATGCATTTACAGATTGATATGTGTATTTTAACCTTTTGATTGTGTGATGTCAGTTTTAAACAGCAACTGAAATCAGAAATGACAACAAAAGCATCCTTATGTAAAATGTCTTCTGTTATTGGTCATCTCTAAACAAGCTGTCAGTGTGCCGCTGTCATTTTGCCGTTCAGCTGGGTAATTTTCTCCCCCCTTTTAAAGCCATATGTTATTTTTGGATGAATGGCCCCAAACCTTGCCAGCCCTAACACAATGGAAATGCCAGAACACTCTTAATCCCAGTGATTTTAACTAATCCGCCTCTATGCCGGGCAATTTACCTTCTCCCATAGCATGACAGAGTCTAAAAAAAACGTAACTCTGTATCTTTTTACTTTGATCTGATTTTTTTTTTATTCAAGATACCACCACGCCACTTCAATGAAGGTGCTGTGTGTTCGAATATGTCATGACGGCCAGACATCAGTGGAAAAATCTCTTTATGGATGAAACAGATAATAATGTTTCTGTCTGTTGCTGCTCTTCCATGGTGGTTGTGGGTGTCCACTGACACGTGAAGGACAGACCTTTAGTTGGAGAAGGAGGGGGGACAGATGTGTCCTGTAGATCGTTGGAAAAGTGTAGTGCACTTTTGTCATTTTTTTTTTTTTTTTACCTCACTAACTCATTTTCTATCTCGGCAGAAATGAATCTTTTGAAAAATTAATTTCAGTCATGTACAGCTGCATTGTAAAGTTTGGATTAGTATAAGACTAGTATAAGATTTTATTTATTTATTATTAAGAAAGAAACCGAAAGCATCAATTTAAATGACCAAAAGTGACAGTATAGGCATTTATAATCATTTTATTTAAAATAAATGCAATTCTTTAGAATTTTTTTGTTCATCATAGAATCCTGACAAAAATGCTTCCACAAAAATATAATAATATAATAACATATTAAGCAGTACAGCTTTTAACACTGATAATATTAAGAAGAAATATTTACAAATTTAGCATATATTGGCTGTTGAAAAGCTTTGCCATTATAGGAATTAATTAAAATATATTACAAAATAAAATAAATGCTTAAATATATATATATATAAACATATGAAATGTAAAACTGTGTCAGCTGGTATATGAGACAATCCTATGAAGAATATTATATAAAATATAACAAGCAAATAAAATCTGTTTTGATTTACATAGAAAAAGTCGCCCCATTGTGTCATTTTAAGATCACATAACCAGATGATTCCTTCAAGCTTTATCTCATTAAACCCCCTTTAATTTTTAGACTTTACACAATAATAAATACATATCGGACTATGAATGGCACATTTCTTCAATGACGTCAGAAACTCTGTATTTGCATAGTGCAACATCCAGACCACTAGGTGTCAGTATACGAAACATGGGCCGCCATTAACAAGTGAAACCCTGAATCAAACTAGAAAGTTCACAAATTCAATTCAAAGTTCTTTTATCCAGAAAATGTGTGGTTTCAGTTCTCTCCATGTCCTCAAAAAAGAGCTTGTGCATTTCTATCCATCATGTACCTTCCGAGAACACATTAAAAACATTTTCTCGAGAGGACATCATATCTAATTCCATCTGCTGACTTCACACAGGCCAGGTCTAGACCTTATTTTCTTTTCCTCTCAGTCTTTCTCTCTGCTCTTTATTGTTTTGTTCTATATATTATATAATGAAAAATGTAAACATTTTTAATAATTATTTAATTTATGTAATTATATAAACCCAATTCAAAGCTTCTCAACATGTTAATAAAATAAAAGGAAATAAAAAATTGTTACTGAACGCACAAAAAAATACAAATGCAAACTAAATGCAACCTATTTACCTTTCTTTCATTGAAATCAAATAACTTGGATTGCTGTCTTAACAATATTAACAAATGCTAATCACTATAATGGTGAGTTGAAAAAAAAACATTTTGGGGAAAATCATATGTGATGTTCTCTCATATATTTTAGTTTTATTGAAAATGCAGCATTCAAGATGACTTTGGTAAACAAGTGAATGCAACTAGTGAAAGATATCGGCAGACATGGAGGAATTACAAAAAAAAAATAGTCGTCTTCTGTTGTTATTTTGCACATTAGTAACTAGGGCTGGGCGGTATACCTTTTCATACCGAATACCGGTTTATTTTTTAAAAATTATATTCATTTTTTATATGCCCCAATACCGGCGAGTGTATGCGTACAAAGCGTCGGGAACACAAAGCAGTGGATCGTCCCTCCGACAAACTGTATGCATCTGCATTAGAGCGGTGGAAGCATGGCCAGTAGGCGTTTCTCAATGTCAAGGAAGGATCCTCGGAAGCCAGAATTTCAAGGATGCTACGTCATCGACATCCGTCGGAGGACTGTTCCAATGTCGAGGATCCTCGGAATTTCAAGCAAGGACTGGGTCCTTCGTTTGAAAAATATCCCATACACAGGAAAGGATGCATAAGTGTAGCCTTCGCGCACTTCGCGCTCTAAAAT
>JAUCNO010000082.1:7322891-7333835 GCA_032353835.1 Enteromius viviparus | reverse complement strand
CAACGTGTGTGTGTTTACATTGTCGGTGTGCAAATTAGCTAAATTTATTCACTTATTGTCACTCCCCCTTTAATGCAATCTCCACCTTGTCTCCACACTCTACCCCCCTCAAACGCCCCTTTACAGAAAGATTTTCAATGTTCGATGTTTAATTCAATTTCAATTTTGAAAATTCCCAGTTTATTCCCGTGAATTCCCGTTTATTCCCATTAATTCCCCTTAATACCCATGGAAAGTTTCCATTTTGAAAATTCCGGGAATTTTGCAACCCTAATCACAAATATTTCTTGAAACAGGAAGCACCTGCCTGTGCTGAGCATTCTACTTCAGTCTTTTGTGAAAAACACCTCACTGAGTTTGCGGGGGGAAAGTAAATACATTTTAGTTAATGACATTGTAATCCAAAGACGTCAAGTATTAGAGGAAATGTCACTCACATGTCCCATTGAATTCTATAGACCGACATACTTTATTCCAGCACCATTTTCTGGACTGGACAGGTAACGTTTTTAGAAAAACGTCAGTGTGGATTGATAGCCGTGGAGTTGATTTTTTCAGTAAAAACATCCCAAAAGTTTCCGGCATGCTTTCTCCTTATCAAAACTAACACTGTTATTCAGCATTCAGTGTTTTTCCTGTGTGATTTTATCACTTTGCATCAATGAGGGCTCTGTTTGCGACGACCAGATACCTGTTGGGTTCACTGGGTCACTAAACAGTAAGACTTGCTTCCTTTCAAACATGATGTGTTAGTAATGTGTCAGTGAACTAGTAAAGACACCAACCAACCCATGTAAGAAAGTGATTCGAGGACACGTGAGGCTGACCAATCCAGTGTAAATGAAGTGTGCTTTTCACGCAGTAAATCAAAGAGATGAATTGCATCTCTGTCCATTTTCCTCAGGACTCCTCAGCAATGAATAACACTCAGATTTTTCAGCATTTGCGTTTCTCAAAGAAAGGCTGTTTTTGTGTGTGTACGGATGCATGTGCGTGACTGCGTGTGTGTGTGTGTTTTTGGGTCAGGGAATAAATGAAGATGAAGACAGGCGCCACTGTTTATTGTGTTTGTGTATGCGTGTGGGCTGGTGTGTTTGAGGAGTGTCTGCTTTAAACGAAAGCCTGAAAAGAAACTGAGGGCCTCGGAGACACACATGGAGACTGAGTGCTGAGCAGTGTGTGCCATCTAAACAAAGAACAGCTCTGTTTGTTGAAAACACTTTATGCATATGCATTTTCGCTGCTAGGGTTGCTGTCAGAATGATGTTCTCAAAATAATATGCTGTGGTGTCTGCATTTCCTGTTACACTTGATGGAGGGTAAACTTCCCCAGGCCTGCGTATAATATTAAAATCCAAATGACTAGGCAAATAGAATCTGTCTAAATGTCTGGAAATTAAGATTCAAACAGTTGCTGCATGCTCTTGCAATTCTTGTTGAAGGAAATGCCTTTTCCATAAACAAATGTCTGGAGTGGAGGTCTTAACTGACATCAGAAAAGTCATGTCTACAGCATTTTATTTGTATAAGTGTACTGTTAGTGGTTTCGTGACGCGTCCTAAAATCTTCCAGAGTGTAGGCACGACTGGACTGATGTCTCAGGGCACTGAGTGTTTGTTGTGCCAGACTCTTGGCTGAACTTCTCTCCTTCTGTCAGCACTCTGTTTTAATTATCATCCTAATTTACCCCCCTTATTTTTCCAGGGTTGCTCCACTTCAGTCACTTTCCCAGGTGGTGCGGCATCCGGAACGCTATCCGGTCTGGCACCAAACTACCATGCCGGCTTTCCAGAACTTTCTCCCGTGTCCTCTCCCTCTTTCTCCTGTTTGTATCCAAATGCCATGAATCAGAGTCTGATTATAATCAACAGCTGAATATGAAATATTATTACACCACTACAGTATGCCTTAAAAACCTTGACCATGAGAACAGACACCTGTGTATGGGTGTTTCTTCAAAATTTGTACACTTTTTTTTTGTCAAAGGAGGAGATTTTATTAAAACTAACCATTTTTTTTTCCAAGCTAAAGGCTTTTGGAGAGTGCTCTGACATATGGCATAAAAGTAACACATTTATTATATTTTATTTGACTATTTATTATATTTTACAGTTTTTTTTCTTGCCACAGACCTTGTGTTTCAGTCATGAACATTTGCTAGAAAAATGTGTAAAAGTAGAATAAAAAAATTATGTGAATATGATTTATATAAATACATTTTTTTATATACGCATAAAAAAAACTGTTCCACGCTCTTAATATTTACAACAAAACCAGCCTTTTTTCTGTTTTTCAAGTAGACAACAGTGTTAATAAAAACATGATGTGAATATTTATTGTCATTTATATAAAATACCAAATATACAACTAGTCTTTGAAAGACCAAAAGATAATTTGTAAAGAATTTTTTTTTTTTAAATAAACTGGTTAAATAAACTGACCATTAATTTTTTTTCCTACATTTTCTCTGTTCTTGTTCTTAGGATGGTACCCATTTTTACAGATTGGTATATTCTGTGAATATTTAAGCAGTGTTTTTATGGGTTTTTATTTTTTATTTGGTCAACATCATTTTTTTAACTTAATTTTATAAATAAAATTGTATTGTATTTGTATAAAATACTCTATAGTAAGAGTGAAAAGTCAAATTACTTCAGTCAGATTACTTCAGTCCACATAATAACAAATTATTCTCTGCACAAGGAGCCAGTGCTCCACACAGTGATCTGATCATCATCCAGTCTGTCTGAAATGACATGAACTAACAAAACAAACTGAGACAAATTCAGAAGAACTGTGGCAACGTCTCCAAGATGCTTTAAAAAAACCTGCCTGCAAAGCTACTGTTCAAAGTTTTAGACACTAATGTAAAAACGCTGTAAAATCAGGATGCTTTCAAAAATAATGCCATAAATAGATTTAATTTATCAATTAACTTCTATTAACTAAATTAAATAAATATTTGGTATTACAGCTTTTAGTAAAACAGCTTCTGTTCCGAGGTACTGTACACTTGACCATATTTTTCAGGTAGCTTTCCAGCATCTTGAAGATGTTGCCACAGTTCTTCTTGATTTTGTCTGTCTCGGGTTGTTCTGTTACTTCATGTCATTCCAGACTTGATGATGATCAGATCAAATCTGTGTGGAGCACTGATTGTTGTCAGACACCTTGTGCAGACAATAATCTCACTGCATTATTACAATTAATGAGAAAAATAATTTTTGGAAATGTAAACTGATATTTCCAACTGACACGCTAACGCTAAAGATAGAAATAACTGACTTAAAATCATTTTTTGTTGGTGAAAATACTAGTGGCCTAAGACTGTTGCCAAGTAACTGTGAATATGTATATATATATATATATATATATAGCTCTTTTCCAAAAGTAATAAACGTCAAATGAAAAAAAAAAAGTAATTGTATTTAAACTGTATTTTCCTTTAAAATGCACGTCAAGATTCAGTTTTTTTTTTCAAAATGCTTTTAGCCTAAATGCGATATGTCCTCTCGACCAATCTGCTTTCTTTTCTTTCTGATGGAATCCAACCTAGCAATGCTTTGAAGCATTTGTTTTTGCTCAGTCTTCAAAATGAAGACGTTATGTCGTGACTACAGACTGGGGTCTTGCCTAGAGCCCTGATTGCTCTGCTTAAGAGAAAACATCAATGAAAATGGTGTCCTGGTATAGGTGCAACCACTCATCAGATTTGCTGAGAAACCAAGAACAAGTCTGAGCTCTCAGCGATGGAAGGTTGTTGCAAGGGGACATAATGTCTCCGTTCCCTTCATCAGGGAACGAGGGTTGCATACTGTACGTAACCGAGACGTTCCCTCTCTGTCAGTCACTACGAGTTATGTCATGACGACATTGGACTGGAGTCCAATGGAAAATGCCACACACTGAACTGTTACAACCTTGTAGCACTACAAATGTTAACAAACAGCGTGTGTCAAGACAATTGTTATGCAAAGGTCGTAACCCTTCCATCGCCCCAGATCAGATTAGCTGCCTTTGATACTTGTAGGGACCAGAGTGAGTTCACTGCTGCCGGAGAGGCCAGAACTGTTGTTCCAGAAGAATCAACTTTGTACTTTCTGAAGGGATTTCAGCTTTCCGCAAGAGGGGCTGCAACCTTTTGTATTTGTTGTAAAGTGTGGCAAGACAATGGGGAAGCGGTCCTTCTGAAAAGGGCACTACGGAGACCACATCCTACCATCGGGAGGTGACATATGGAACCATAGTATGGACTGACCCGAAGTAGGGCAGACCAACATACAAATCTGGTCTCTAATGCAGGTCGTATACAGGGAAGGTGAGGAACTGGCAGTTAGGACTGCAACAACTGGTCGACCAATAGTCAATGGCAAAATAACTAAATTAGTTGTCGACGGGTCGTTACTCGTTAGTGATGTCACCAATGTAACGGGAGGAACCAACAGACACAGTGGTCGTGGCGCCAGGCCTCGGAGAGGCTTTATATTAACAGAAATAATCAAGTGTCCAAAATAAAAGGGGAACTGGTGTCCTTGTCCTTCTTGGACGTGAAGGTCAGGAAGAGTCCTCCCTGACCTTGCACAGGTTCTGTGTGAGCAGGCTCACTGGGGGAAACGCATACTTGTGTAAACCCTGAGGCCAGATGTGCGACAGTGCATCCATGCCGATAAGCAACCCACGGAACCCTCCTCCGGGAGGTGAAGTGCCGTTGTCCTTGCCATTTCCTGAGCAATTCCTCGCCTCTCCGGGCCCTCCGTCTCAAGGCCTCTTCGTCGTCTTGTGGGAGAACTTTGAGGTTTGCTGAGGCAGGGTGGTCACCGCCTTCCTGCTAGAGGTTGGGTGGGAGCAGAGGGTGACTGCTCATCCCGAAGGATGGCAAGGTGGGATCGCAGTGCTGCCAGGGCCATGGCCTCTCAATGAGGACATCCTCTCTCTGCGAAGGCATCTTTCAGCGTGCTGGAGACCCAGACAGTGAAGACAACCTCCCTGGCCATCGTTGGAAGACAAGTAACACCCAAGTGGAAACGGCATCTTAAAAAATGTTCAGCTCTGTTTGTGAAACACCCAGGGGATTTGCTTTACAGAAAAAACGGTGATTGTGTTGTCAACGCCACACAGAACAACTTATGCTTCAGCTTCCTCTTAATTGCATCACTTATAAGCTGGCGGCTCCAAAGCAAAATCTCGCTTCTTTATACACGGATGAAGAGGAGTGGCTCAGGATTGTTGAACCACTTGCCAGTTTACATTGGCGTCTTCTCTGAAGCAGAGCGAATCAGGGCTCTAGGCAAGACCCCAGTCTGTTGCCATGACATAACTCGTAGTGACTGACAGACAGTCACACAGCATTCAGATCAGAGCTTCTGGCCTTTCAAGTACATCTCCGTAATCCATGAGCTACCGAACAAATCTACACTCTATAAAAAACCCATAGATACTGTATGAAGCTGGATATGTGCGATACTAACATTAAAAAGCATCAGTTTTCAAATCTTCCAGCATATTAATAGTGTTTTGAAGTCACATGATATTCTTCAAGTTATTGTGCAAAAATGACACTTTATTAATCAAAGTCTGTAAATTTTACTTCCTCTAGTGTTTATTTGTTTTGGAAACTGCAGTGATATGTACTTATTATTACGTCTTACTAAAAAGTGCAAAAAGGTACGTTTATGCCATGAGACCAGGTAGCAAAAAACTGCGCTTATCAAGCCATTTCATGTAACCTTTAAGAATGCAAGCAATTCAAGAGTATTATGCATAATGAGTGCAGTAAATAAATGAGGTAAATAAGAAAAAAAGAGAGGAGGTGCTCTTCATTAATAACCTTAAGCTATGCTGGTGTGGCTGTTTATACTGGGGGACTAACAGCAGTGCAGAGAGCAACTGTAATCTGCCCCTCAGTAAACAGTCTGTCATAGTAATGGCTCTGAAAACAAACGATCAGCTCGCTTCTGGGGCCCCACCAAAGAACTTTAACACACATACACTCTCTGGAAGGTCTTTTACCAGGGGCCTACCTTCAAGCGAGGTGGAGGACAGCTTCCTGCATCCCGTCCCGAGTCTCTGAGGAGTGTGTGTGTGTGTATGTATTTGTGTGAGAATAAATGTTTGTGTGTGCCTTGGGAGCAGCGGCGGACACCAGAGACACATAGATTCAGGATCTCCATGGCGATAAGGAAGTCAGCAGGAAAGAGACATCCCAGACCCCTTCTAGCACCCAGACTGACAGACTCCCCCCAAACACGCTCGCACAAACCGAGGTTCAACGCACACCCCGCATAAACACACGTACGCATTCCATCTCTCTCTGCCTCCTTAAATGACAGAGGCGCCATTCATGTTTCATGAAAAAGAGGAGAAAAATAACATCAGCTATATCCGATGGCTTGATAAGTGAGATGAAGAGAGGCCGGAGCTTCAAATGGTCGTCCTGACTAAATTAGGATTTTGCGCTCATTTTCCCATAGGGAACCCCAATGTTTCATTCCACACACAGCTGCACGTCAGCTAGTTCAACGCTAATTGCTATTCTTGTTTGTATGGCTTTACCAATGTTTGTAATCCTTGTTTAAAGTTGTATGTTGTGTTCATAGTTTTAAAGTGCAGGCATTTTGATGTGTACTTAAAGTAGAGGTAGAGGATGTTTAAAAATCTTCCTCATTAACGTTGTTGTGTATTGTGACATAGTGGTTGATGTTCCTTTAGTTTACCCACGAAAGAAAATTACTCACATTCATGTTGATCCAAATCTGAGTGACTTTCTTTTTTCTCTGGACCGCAAAGCATACTTTTTTGTCTTTATAATGGAAGTCAGTGGGGTCTAGTTTTCACTGTATAGACAGAACTCTAGAAACATTCTTCAAAATATCTGCTTTTCTTCTTTTTTGCACATGACATAAAGATTTTCATTTGAAGTGAACCATTTTGGTTCTCTCTTTAGTTTAAGGTCTTGCTATTAACAAACCATTAACTACGACTTTTGCATCAACAAACAACTAATTTGCTGCTTATTAATAGTTAGTAAGGTATAGTTGTTATGTTTAGATCTCAGGGATGTAGGGTATGGTCATTCATATACTGTGCTTTACAAGTACAAATAAACTGGCAATATGTTAATAATAGTTAATATGAGAATTGATCCCTATACTAAAGTCTTACCACTATTTCTTTAAATATGATCATGTAATTTTAGAGCAAAGCATGAAAGTAAATTCATTGGAAAAACATGCCTGTGGCAACATTTCATAACACTTTCAAGGCTGATGTCCAGTGAGTGACCCTAAAAGCATGTTTAGTTTAATCAGAAATAGTTTTATTACATTGGTTGTTGTTTGTATTTTAGCAGTTAAAAATTTAATTGTCTGATCAGTGGGGCTTATTGGAGGTTAGTGCAACTGTGTTTGACGCTGCGTCCTGACCTTAGACCATTATTGTTAACAAAAGCAAACATAAAATAGAAGCTATGCCTTTTTAGCTTGCAGTGTATATACAGTATGCAGTGTAAAACTGATTATGTAACGTAAAACATCAAAATAATCAGAATGTTTAAAAATCATACACTATGGTCATGGTACTGTATTTTGCAGTAACTGCAATAAAATAATAATTTATGAATCAATAATCTGCCCAGTAATTGTAAATGGTTTTCAAAAGGAATACAACTTTTTGCTGTTTCACTGCCACATACGGTTCAGTTCATTTTAGTTTGAAACTGCAGTGAATGTTATGCGTTTGTTCTTTCAATGAGTTTATGTTCGAATGTTTCTAAAACTAGCCTTACAGTATATTAAAGAATTAAGAATCTGCATTTGTTGCTTGATATTTACTTTTGGAAGATTATCCCACAGATGTTATTTTAACAATGTGTTTAAAGCTGTCGCCGCGTATGTAAACATATCCATCTTCTTTCTCATGCTTCTGTGAAAAAACAGAAGTCCCTTGGACAATAGACGATAAACAGAGGACGTGCTTGTGTGTGTTTGCACTGTGGCTTTTCACATTAGTCTTAATCACATATTTTTGTGTTTGTGTGCGAGCGTGCACGCATCCGTTTATCATTCGGTCATCAGCCATTAGCGGCAGTGTTGTGTGTCAGCATGAGCAAACAGACCTGGAAAGATTGGACAGGTTAGAGTGAGATAAAGAGCTCTACCATCTTCTCCCTCAAACTCACACACAGTCGTAAGCATACATACTGGGAAAAATGAGAGGTCAAAAGTCACTGGAGTAGTACATTTATGTCAAACTTGACCTTTATTCTTCAGTGCATGAAAGATAAACCCAAAATAGAGAAATTCAGTCTGTTTTTAAAGGGACATAAAGATCATCGTAACGACACAAAATAAGAAGGAAACACAGAAGCAGAGAAATAAGGAGCTTAATAAAGGAGTCATAGTAGGAGACAGATAGACTTGGAGGGGGGGGGGAGATAGACTATATGTTGAGTCTGTGGGTGGGCTGCTCGGATTAGCCCAGAGGACACAGACACAACGGCTGCCTACCGACCGGTTTCTATGAACACACGCTGTCTGACAGGCATGAAAAAGACACCACCTTACTGAGAGGTCAAAGGTAATTAAGCATCAGGATGCTCACTTACTGATGCAGATTTAATACTATAAAACTTCAGCTTTACCTCTCTCTTAACTTTCTTCAGTTTTTCCAAATATCTTGTATTCTTTATAAATACACTTCCGTCAGTGGCAGTTTTAGGCAAGGGGCAGCTGCCCAGGGCGGCATTTTTTCATGACACGTGGGGTGGGACAGCATAAACACTTGGGCGGAATAAAAATCATCTGCCCCCCTACGCATTTTTCTATTGTCTATCATAACTGTGACTATGGTGTTTGAAATCATTCTCGCACCACGAGATCGCAGAACACTACCCGCGTGCAAAAGTCTGCTCTCGCGAGAATGGCGCTAAGCAGCGCTTGCTCGATGCTCTCTCAACTGCTCAACCCCTGCTCGCTCGTCAAATAGACTTTTAAGACTTTGGAGGTGGGGATCAAATATCAGATCTCTCCGCTCTTGTGATTGGTCATTTTCAACACATATCCCTTGTCATGACTTTAAGGTTTGATTCTATATGAATAATTAATCATGCAACACTAATACATATTTGCAATAGAATATAAAATCTGGTCTAAAACATGAAACATAATGAATAGTCTAGTCATTTCAATAATTGAGAATTAATTTAGAATACTATAAATCCGTTTTTGACATTATTTTCCAATGATTTAAAAAAAACATACACTATCAAATATCTAAATGCCACTGACTTCCGTTCAAATGTTTGGGATCAATTAATGTTAAACTTCAAAATTCATCAAAATTATATTGAATTGATATATAAAGTGACAGTTATGACATTTATTAGACTATACAACTAAAAAATGTGGTTCTTTGAACTAGCCATTTATCACACCATCCTGAAAAAAATTATCATAGTTTTCACTTTAAAGGTACACTCCATCCCAAGATGAAAATGTTGTCATTTATCAATTACTCCTATGTTGTTCCAAACCTGTAATAGCTTTGTTTGCCCTCAGAACACAATTTAAGATATTATAAATGCACTACATACGCTATTCTCTGTCAGCCTGGATATACAGGTTTGAGTCTGGCCTGCAACATGTTCAAATCCCAGACGCAACCTGTGCTTCCTGTCCTTCCTTCACATTACTGTCAATACATATAAACCTAATGCTACTCTTACAGTTTAAATAGACTTCAGTGACTTAACCATAAGGATTAAGTCATTTTAGCTGTACTTTTTGTTTAAGAATACATAAATATCACAGCCTTGGAAAAAAATATATAATCAAAAGTGTTTGAGTGTCTGGTAAGGAGGTTTGTTTATGTATGAATGAGGCCCTGAGTTTCTCAGAGGCCTGCACACTCTATTGATCCCTGTTACCACAGTCTCCCCGGCTCCACGTCTAATCCTGCTTAGATACACATCTACTGTAGTTCTGATCAGAGCTGGCTGAGATGTTTGCAGTGTTAGTGTGAGAAATACATGACGACGGAGCTCGTAGCGGCGCTTTAGAACTCAATACCTCAGGAATCCACAGGTAGTGTTTTAGTCCTGTCATTATCCTGCCTCAGAAACCCACTGCACCGTCAGCACAGACAGCATTAAAATACCGCAGTTATTAAACATCAAACTTCAGCCCTCGGCCCGTCACAGAAAGAGACCTTTGTACCTCTGTGTATGTATCTGTAAGCGTGAGTGAGTAAGTAGAGAGAGAGAGAGATTCTTGTTAGCGCAGTGTGTTAGATGAACGTCTGTTTAGAGTATCCCATTTCTCTCAGGATCCTGCGATGGGTTTTTATGTCAGTGGATGGATTGAAGTCCTGTAATGTCTCATAAGCTTAAGTCAATACGTGTGGAGGAAACCCAGTTCACTGTTAGCTTGTGTTTCTAAGACCACCGCGGCACCGCTCTGCTCCGTGTCAGGCTGGAGGGATGTAAAACGTAATGTATTAGTGAACTGAGGGGATTCAAATCCTGGAAGGACGCTTAGAGCGGATGAACAAAGACTTATAGCTCAATATAATACTCGTATTTGATGAAATATTTGCACACAACAAATAAACCTAGGTTTTTGTTTCTTTTGCTGAAGTTACTTTTGCTCCAAAGCAAATTTACAAAGAGATCTCTTTTTTTAGCATGTTTAGACATTTTAAAATGAATAAAATCCCAGGTTTACCTTCTTAGCAACTATTTCAGCTGTGTGTTTACCCTCTGCATATTTTTTTTATGTTTGTTAGTTTTGTAATCCTTTTTTTTTTTTTACTAAAATAAGTACCCGGACGAGCCTGTGTTATTCGTTTTACCTGTTGTTATCTGGAAATAACAAACCATGGAATGTGGTGACTGACCAATCAGAATCGAGTATACCATTATATTATATTATATTATATTATATTATATTA
>JAUCNO010000082.1:7279370-7322664 GCA_032353835.1 Enteromius viviparus | reverse complement strand
AATCGCGATTAATCACATCCAAAATCACATCTAAAACTTTTCATAATTTAATATATGTGTGCATGCTGTGTATATTTATAAAGCCACAGATGCATGTATACATTTAAGAAAAAAATGTGTTATGTTTATATATTATATAAAATTAATTATATACATTTAAATATATACATGTAAAAATCATGTAAATATTTTCAAAAAATATATACTATGTACACAATACACACACGCGTTTCATGTTTACAACAAGTTTTATTTTGGTTGCGATTAATCATTGCCCAGCACTAATTATATTATATTATTATAAATCATAACTCTATATATAAGTGGGAAACACTGAGGTGCAGTTTGATTGATGCACATTATAATACTGTAGATTTAATTTAATTTTTTTAAATAAATTAAACTTAATACAACTAAACATAAAAAACATAAATATATATATATAAAGATTTTTAATTTTAAAAACATGAAGAATTGTACTTTTTCCACTACTGGTTAATAGTAAAATATTAAAATGTGATGACTTTTTGGGCAACTGTGCATATACTGTGTGCTTCAAATGAGTAAATGAATATATATGAATGAATCTATGGTGGGATTTAATATATTGTATTGTTATTTGTGTGTTTAAGTGAATAGGAAAAAAAGCAGGTATACATAATCGATTGGGGAAAACTCCGTCATCATTAAACTGACAACACAGGCCTGCTGTACGAGGAAGTCCATAATAAACTTTACATCCTGAGGATGCCCCTGTCTTTCAATATATGCATTAAGCTGATTTTCTACTAGCCTTAAGTGACCATTGTGTTTCCCTGCACTGTAGTCTGAAAACTCTGAAGAGGGTAAGCAGCATTACTGGAAGCAAAATGTGTATAAAAGACCATACAAACTGAACCAGCAACTGCTGGCCATGCCAAAACTCTGTCCAGATGTGAACAGTGCCAGAAATGATGCCATTACCAGGCCAAGAGGGGTGCCATGTGTGTGTCATGGACTGACTCACTGAGAACTAAATCAACAAACTAACAGCGCCAACAAGCTCTGTGTCATCGCATAAATTATTTCCAGTAAAATATGATTAATCCAGAAATGACATACAGCGCACCCACCAAACTATACGAATTCCTAGCAATCGAATAACCTCCATACAGAAAGAGATATCCAAATAAGCAGAAAATCCAATTCAGTATGAGAGACAAAAATGCAATAAATATAGATTTGTTGTAACCAGATAGACATTTTGTCAGATAGGCGTGAAAGTGCATCTGTACACAAGCACATGTTTCTGGACACCATGGCTGCAGGGTACTGTATCTCGAGAGAGAAAAGGACTATGAATTATGAAAAGTAATACAGTCTGGAGATGTGTAGATTAGTGGATAGTGCGTCTCTGGTTAGCTGTGTTTGTAAAGAATGGTCTTTTGTATACAGTAGCACATACTAACATTAGTGGTGCCACACTAGAGGCTATCTGTCTGGGTCTTGTTAGACGGGGGAAACAAGTGGTCTTTCTTTCTCATTCTTTCTTTCTGTCTGTATTTTTACATTTATTATATTTTTTTTTTTTCTGTCTCTATCATCTCCCAATAAACTGAACAACTAAGCATGAAATCTCAACAGGCAAAATATTTAAATGCAATTTAGGTAAAATAGTAATATACTGATTATTAGAACACATTATAATATTAATAATTGTATTGCAGTAAATTATATTATATTATACTCTAAATATTAGTGCTAGGCAATGATTAATTGAGTGTGTATATTTATTATGTATATAATTACACATACATGCATGCATATATTAAAAAAATGCATGCTAATATATGAAATATATATTTTTTATATTAATTATATGTGTATAGCCTAAGTAAATACATGTAAATACAAAATAAATTGACAGTATTTGTAAAAAAAAACCTTTTTGATGTAATTAATCGTTGCCCAGCACTACTAAATAAACTATTAATATTAACGACTGATATAAATATAAATATAAATATATATATATATATATATATATATAATAAACATAATATTAAAATGTAATTTAGATTAGTAATATATTTTATTTTATTATACTGTAAATATACTACCAATAGTAATAATCAAAATGACATGACAAATTTATAGACTTTTTCTCAGTGATTTGAGACTTATGAACTTATTAGGTTAGTGTGCTAAATTACCAAATTAAATTGAGTTGTGATGATTGTGAACATCTGGACTACGCAAGTCAATTAAACAGTCTCGTTCTGCCCCCTTCTGGACATAAGCTGTAATATTTTGAGTTCGTTAATATTTTATGTCATTGGTTCCCAACTCCGTTCCTTGAGGTCCCATTTTAGTACACATTTTGGATGCCTGCTTAGTGAGGTAAACCTTTGGTTCAGTTGTTTGTTTGTCAGAGACTCCAAGAGCCGGTCGGTCAGGTAAGAGAGATATTTGTATCTGTGGTACTTTAGTGTTTACTGCTTCAGATAAACAGATACAGGCTGTAATTATGCATACTGAAAGAAAATGAACACTTCACAAGACCTGTATTCAAAGACTGAAAACTTAAAAACAAATAACAAAATTAAAGAATTTTTAGGCACATGTATTTTAACATTTTCTTTAAAATGACTGCAGATATATCCTAGGTCCTAGGATATCATGAACAATGTAACGAAAATAATCAATCATTAAATAAATAAATGTACTTATTAATAATTATACTTAATTATACTAAAACTGACCACAAGGTGTCGCTAAAGTAAATGCATTCATTTATTTGCAGTCCACCTCCAAATCACCAATAATCTGGTATATTCTGATCATTTAAACTAATATAGATATAGAGTGAAAGGATAAACTATACTTTCACTCTATATCTTCAAAATGTCTTGGTAAGATGTATTTAAACACAACGTTTTATTATCAAAGCTGTGTATTGTTATTAAAGGGCAGTAAATGTTCTTTAGCAACATTTTGATCATGTTTTAGAGGCTTTAGAAAGCCTCTGTGAGGTTTAGGGTTAGCGGGTAGACATAAAATATCATTAGTTTGGGATAAATCAATAAAGGTCAACCAAGTGCCCTCATCTTGATAAACAAGAAAAACGAGCAAATATGTTTGGTAAGCATGGGCTCTGATAAGTGATTACTTTGAGTGACATCTTTGACACAATGTAGAAATTTTTGTCGCTTTACTGCTAATTAGAGTTTGTCACTGTGCATTATAAAGGTCAGGGAATACAGTCTCTGTCTCACCCCCTCCATCTTTAACTTCAAAAGGCAGAACCTTTCTGCAGGGGAAACCCACTTCCTCAATTGAGCTCTGCTGACTATGCTCTCTTTTTCACATGAAACAACACTTTTCACACTGAAAGTCATTTCCTGACCTTTACAGCACACTAAATTTTCAGTCACCTAAAAAGAGTACTCGCTTACCTTTATCTTCAATCAAATATTGCATTTTTATTTTACATTTGCTTCTGTTGGCTTTATAAATATGGCCTCCACTCCCCTACCACACGTAATGCTTTTCCAAGTGATGAATCACACATTATTCATCTTTTTTAGTACATATATATTGTCATGCGAGGAGCCAACGACAGACACAGTGAGAGTGCAACAGACCTTGGAAAGGCTTTTTATTTACAAAAGTAACAAAATAAAGTGTCAAGGGGCGGAGCTCACGTTTCTCCGGCTGCTCGCGTCCTTGGCGGTGCGCCTCTCACTGGTCTGTCCATTTGGGCACTTAGCTCATCCAGCTATCCGTACAAGGGCTACATACATATCATGTGTCTTTGAGGAGACAATATCAATACTGGCTCTGGTCTGCTCTGAACCACAAGGTCCACAGCAGGATAATTGGCACAAATGTTATTTTTTTCTGGCATAATGCTGCCCTTGGTCAAGACCAGAAGAATTATTTTTCCCTTCACAATAGTAAAGAGATCATCACTGACATGCCTTAAGGGAAAGTCAAGTGGATGGGCCCAGGACATCTTACTGTTCCATCCAGAAGTGAGCTGTATGCTATTTGTAAAGTCAGAAACCTCTGAAGAAAGAAGTATTTATTGTAGAAACTTCATCTGATGGTCAACTTCCTTCTGGACTGTTCATTACTCCAGTGGTGTTACCAACTTCTGCAGTAAAGCTCAACAGTTTCAAAGTGTTGGTACACAACGAGATCTACAAAGACATTTCTATTCCTGCTGAAACATTGATTGCCCATGTGTTCCTTACTGACACTGTTACTGTGACACAGAGGACCCAGACATCTGCAAAGCAAATTGACTGAATGGTTTTTACTTCGAAGAATCACCAATACCCCCTGCCTGGGGAAAGAGGTTGTGCCAGAAACTGGCAGAATGAAGTCAAGTGTTTTCTCTTGAGGAATGGGATGTAGGCCTAGCAAAAGGTGTTGAACATCATATGCTGTGCTTCCCGACCTTTTAGAGAACGTTCTCGAAGAATTGCGCCGGACTGTCTGTCTGGCAGCAAGTGGTTCTCAGCCTCGAATCTCCGCAGCAGTTACTATCAGATAGCTATGTCCATGGAAGACAAAGAGAAAACTGCCTTTATCTATTCTCTTAGATTCTATCAATTTGAGTGTATGTCGCAAGGAATCACTGGGGCCCCTGCAACATTTCAGAGTAGTTGACGACCTTGATGTCATCATTGTGTTTGGCCGCAAGGAAAATGAGGAACGACTGCTAAGAGTTCTTGAACGTTTAGAGGAATGTGGATTGAAGGTATCAATCAACAAATGTCAGTTCTGCCAGTCTCAGTTTAAACATGTGGGACACATTGTTTCCTCTGCGGGTGTAGCAGCTGACCCATAGAAAGTAGCTGCTGTAAATCAATGGAAAATGCCTACAGTCCTAAAATAACTACAGTCCTTCCTTGGGTTTTGTGGGTTTTATCGCCGTTTCATCTAGGGTTATTCCACCATTGTAAGACTGCTGACTGAACTAACAAAAGGATATCCACCTGTAAAAGGACAGAGAACATCAGATGGACTGACAACAATCCACTTACATACGTGCTGACGAGTGCTAAGTTGAATGCTACTGGTCATTAATGATGTGTTATCACATTGTCTTCATTGCACCAGTAATCCTTCTGCATAGACAGAAAATGGAGTGAAAGCCATCTGTCAATTAGCCAACTTTCCTCAGGGCAGTGAGTTCACCAGATTCATAGACCAGTTAGGTGTTGCACCTCATAGCATACCAACTAGATACTTCTGTCCAACGCTGTTTAGAGTTGATAATATAGAGCTATTGATTAATGCAGATCTGAAACTAGCACAAGAACAAGACACAGTTATTGGTATGCTGAACCGATATATGAAGCAGGGTAAAATACTTCACCCTTTAAAAGATGCAGACCCAATGCTTGTGCTTCTACAGCATCAGGGTCCAAATCTGATTATACATGACAACCTGCTCCACGGGGTCACAAAAAATCAATGTGGGAAAAAAAGCTAAAACTTGTCCTAGCTAAGAAGTCATTCACAAGTCATGCATTCTTTACATGATAAAATTCTTGGAGTGGAGTGGACAAGTGAACTTATAAGAGACCATTTCTAATTGGGGGCGGTGCATTACCATAAAGACACTTCTTATAAGGTCCGCCCCCTTTGAACCACATCACCAGCAATGGCCTTCTAGACCTTATCACTAAAACCTGATTTAAAAGGCATTTTCAATGTTTTAATCATAACTGACCATTTTACCTGTTATGCTCAAGCCTTCCCCACCAAAGACCAACGAGCAGTGACAATCGCTAAAGTCCTTGTTGAAAAGTTCTTTTGTCCACTACAGATTCACTCGGACCAGGGGAGAGACTTTGAAAGCTGTCTTATCAAAGAACTCCTGGGCATGCTTGAAATTAGAAATTATTAGAAAGGACCTCACCATGCCATTTACAAGGCGACCCACAGCCTGAGCGTTTTAATCAGACTCTCCTATCCATGATTTGTACCCTTGGATCCATCCAAAAAGAGTAAATGGAGCAAACACATTAGTCAGCTAGTAGACGCCTACAATTGTACTAAGAATGAGGATACTGGCTTTGACATTGGGATGTTTCTGCAGATGGTGAGGGAGAAGTTAAGCACCAACAATATGTTGAGAGAATGAAGACTGAACTGCAGAAGGCCTATCAGTTAGATTGGGAAAAGGCATTAAAAAATCATCAGCAATATAAATGGCAATATGATAAAAGAGTGAAGCCACAGCTTTTGAATTCAGGAGACCATATCAGAAACCAAGCTAATACAGACAAGTGCAAACAACTAGATCGTTGGAATTCCGTACCATACCTTGTTGTGGAACAGCTTCCAAACTTACCTGTTTACAGACTAAACCCTGAGACGGATCAGGACTTTACGTTGAGATCATCTATTGCTGTCACATTATTGGGGATAATGTGAGACTCCTGGGGCTGGATGAGATAGAAGTTCAAAGACCACCAGTAACTTCTGCCCAAGCTGCAAAAAGTAACACAGCGCAGTCAAGAGAAACAGATTCAGAAGAGAGTGAAGTTGCTGATACCGCCTCAGACTGTGATGTAAGTAGCAACTGTACAACACTAATAGACTGCAGAAATTAAACAGACAGATGTCTACCAGATCATATTGACTGAGAGTAAAAATAGTAGATAAACAAGTGGGTGGAAAAGGAAATGTTTCCCAACCTATCTTCATTGGTAAAGATGCAGGAGTCTGACAGGGAACATGACAGTCGAACCATCCATGTTTCTGAAGAGACAGAAAGAATATACAGTAGACCTAAGAGGAAAATAAATCCTGTTGTCAAATTGAGCTACAATGAATTTGACCAGCCCAAGGATCAACAATTTACCATTCTGCACCGAAGGATGGTGATTCATGTGAAGGATTCACCAGAGAGGAAGAATCAGATGTGTCAGACGTTATGGTG
Source organism: Enteromius viviparus (assembly GCA_032353835.1). NCBI lineage: Eukaryota > Metazoa > Chordata > Actinopteri > Cypriniformes > Cyprinidae > Enteromius > Enteromius viviparus. Next base: position 7,315,727 of record JAUCNO010000082.1, on the reverse strand, counting down.
TCACCCGCTGGCCAAATGTTCCAGGTGTGCCAATTCCAGTTCTGCTGCTATCTTCAAAGCCACTGTTCAGATATAATACCTCCACTCATGAGGACATTAGAGTTTTAAGCAAGGGCAGAGTGTAAACCCGGGTTAATTATACCTGTCTATTATTGCTTATAGGAATAAGCTCTGTGTATATTTAATCATAAACATTCACGTTTAAGTTTGTTACTGTGTTAATCTTAAGAGTCTTCACTTATATTTGTAACCTTGAGTATGCAAATATGGGTAGGAAATTCTTTTTTTTGTTTGTTTGGTTTGTAAAAGTTATAGACCAACCCCTTTTACTGGTTTGGGAATTCTGATTGGTGGATTAAGACAATATATAAGGGAAGAACCTTGAATAAAATGAGACGAGAGAAGAGAGAGATGTACGATTGTTAGAGTTTCTTAAACTTGCTTCATCAAGAACTCATCTGTCACGATCGCTGTCGGAGCCACAGAGGCTGAGTGGTATTCTGCATTGTTTTTATTTTGCTTGATTAGAGTGAAGGGGCCAGTTTTATGTTTTAATTGGCCACAACGCACCCTAGCAACGATTCAGGCCTTTAACAGCGGGGGTTTTGATGCATGTATATGTGTGTTTACTTTCATTTGATATTTCCAGTTACGGTTATGGTTATTGTCCCAGTTGCTCTTACAGGAGACTGTACATAATCCCTTATTTCAAGGGACTTATTTCAATAGTCATCTGTAGACGTTGGTATAAGTTGTTAGTAACTCACTGTCAATTTCCAGTGAGACTTATCAAGAGACATATCTCTAGAATACGGTGGTCCATCCATACAGAACTTGAGAGCTGTAACTCTCCAGAGGGCAAGGGGGCGCTACATATATATTTTTTATAATTTCCCCCAAGCATTATAAAAACAGAGGTCAGTTTTCGTCTTATGTGATACTATCATTATCACACACATTCTCTCTGGTCTTTCCAGAATGACTAAGAAACTTCTGAAGAACTGTTTATTGATTGAAACAGCCTGAGGTATTTTTATATTTGATGATACATTCTGATAAAAGTGCCATCAAATAAAATCTGCATTAACAGCATATTGGCTTTACATATTTATCCAATGTATCAACACACGAAAGGCTGCTAATATACCTTTTGATTTATATATGCACATATATATGAATATTTTTCTTTTTTCTGACAAGAATATGCAGACTGGAGCTTTCATACAGATGTACAGAAAATTAAATTACTTTGGAGTCACAACATGTTTATGGAGTCAATTTTTATTCATTAAAAACATTCAATTACATTTCAATTACATTTTTGTCTGAGTGCACATTTCATTGTCTTGCATTGCAGCTACTTTAACAAAAACACATTCCATGGGAATAAACCCCTGAGATTATTTTCTGTATCATCTGAAAACACTGAAATCATGTGAGGAAAAAAAAGTAGTGTGCTTTTTGGCAACTCTTATTTTACAATGATTGTGTTATCTCAAGTAAAGCTATTTAAAAACAAGGCACTTAAAATTAGTTACTAAAGGTCGCAGACAGACTAATGTCACAGGTCAAATATTCAAATTCAATAGACTCCCACATATTATGATTAATACATAAAAAAAACAGATGTAGATCAGAACAAATATAGTTTCTGATAACACAGGCCTGACTTTGTAGTTTACTGGAGATATGTTGTTAACACGCATAGCACTGCTATGGTCAAACATCAGGAAATAAACATTAAGCAATGGTAATGTAGTATGTAGTAAAGTATAATATCTAGAAATTCCATTAATATTTTGGCAAATTTCAAAGGGCCTGCCCCTTATGTGGTCAAATATGTAATATATAATCAATACACTTAGCACAGCTACAGTGATCTGCATTATAGATATATACACAAATATTAGAAAATATAAGTCTAGGGATGCACAGTCAATATTAATTTTTCATTATTTTTGTATTTGTATTACCTTTAGCATCATCTACAGCTTGCATCTAAACACTAATAATTTTAAATCACTTTTGAATGTTGCTTTTAGCAAGTCTTAAAATGAAGATGCATTTTCATATTGTGCATGTTGTGATGCCTAAAAAATTGTTTCAACAAAATAGCATATGATTGTAAAATCAGCCATTTATTTTTATAATCTATAACAGAAAAATAGTTATTGGCTATTCTATATTGGCCAGATTTTACTATTTGTGCGTTCCTAGTATGTATTTCATATACATTTGATATATTCACACTTTCAAAACACACACAAGGAACTGCATTAACAAAACCACACCTCACAAACTATTGATCAAACAATGAAAACCACAATTCTGTCTTCGCTTCAAGAAGTCCATCTCTAATTGGACAGCTCGTGTCCAATCACTGTCCAATCAGCGTAGACTGTCCTCATTTAGGACACCATACAGTATATGCTGAATCATCTTGTGCATTAATTTTGCTCCACAGAATGGATCCGTCTATGCAATTCTGATAGCATTTATATGAATGCAAACTATACAAGCACCCCACTGGTCCTCAGCAAAAATCCACCTTAATTAGCCATATTCACTAGATGGTGGCCCTCTAACCAGTTTGTAGTAGCCAGCAAAGGCGCCCAGATCTATATAGAGGGATCCTTTTTTCTTCGAGTGCCCAGAATCTTCAGTGTATAAGGAAGAATCTAAAAAAAGGAAAGCAAAGGATGTCAAGCATGCACTTAAATGAATTTGACATGGTATACTGTGTGTGTGTGTGTGGTGTACCTTGGGTGCTGTCTGAAAGCTGGCTGTGCTGTCGCAGCAGTGGATGTGTGCCTTCCTCCAGTGCAGAGTCCAGACTCCAACAACGCGGCTGGTCCTCCCGAGAGGGATGGAGGGCCTCCTCGTTCAGTAATTCTGTGGCAGAGCTCCTCCGTGCAGGAACCCTTTCGAGTGCATGCTCCAGGAGCCTCCGCATCGCAGGGCTACAGCTTTCAGGTATATCCTCCAGAGGAGGTGCCTGTTTGTGGATCTGCAAACAGAGATTGTAAAAATCAACAGCGGCACAGGTACATTCGCAAGCAGCCACATGCAGAGACACTGTACATGAATTTATATTCATTTACATGAAAAGGAACTGTAATGTGTGAAAAGGGAACTGAAACCAGTCCGGCTGCATTACAGATGTCACAAAATGACACAAAAATTTATTTTTATAAACACAGCTTTCTGTCTGCTTCCATTACATGGACAGCTTCTAAATTGAAACATGCAAACTAATCTGCAATACATACGGGAAGCTTAAACTGCTGATATTAGTTTTTTTCTTTTCTTTTAAATAAAGGAGATATTTGGAAATTGCTTGAAATAAAAAGAAGAACTTGCCATCATAAGTTCTATCTTGTGATCATTTCTTTTATAGTGTCCAAAACAACAAAAAACATTGTAAATTTTGATAAAGTGGTTAAAAATAGAAAAAAACAAAAAATTAGAACCGAAAATTAAGAAATTAAATTTAAAAAAAAGTCTATAAAAATATGTTATAACCTATAAATAATATTATACACAATTGTTAATACAGTAATTATTAAAATGGTATTAATGAAAGAAAAAAAAATAAAGAGAAAAACAGAATTATTATAATAATTATTATAATGATAAATGATAAAGAATCAGCATCAGACATGCTGTGCTAATAGACGCCATTATATCATGAAGTTATGACATCAGCCTGTATGGCATTTCTGTGTTTTGCTCTGTGGTTAATGTATATGGTCAGTTTCATATAGTGAAGTTCAGGGAATTCCCCTATACTGTTGCAGTAAAATACATATAAACAAAATACTCTATTAAAAGATCAAGCAGCTCAGTGCATTTTGATAAGAACACTCACTATGTAAAGGTACGAGGGGTATGATCTTCTGGGATATCTCCTAACCCATGGAGGGCTTCCACTCATCATGTGTATAATTGTTGTTCCCAGACTGTAGATGTCAGTCTTGGTGTTGTGTCCTCGACATAAAACCAGCTCTGGACTCATATACATCTGTAAAGAAAACAAACAAACGATAAGCTGAGAATTTAATGGAATTTGGAGCAACTTGTTTTTATTTAATTTTCTGCATTGAAGATTGGACTGGCTGCTTTCTACTGTTCAGTCGCTCTAAATAGTATAGATATGAAAGACAACTTCTGATATAAAAGGCAAATGAACATCTGGTGAACTGCTCACTGTGCTGCCTTACAGTAAACAACTTTATTTTTCTATGTGGGAAATCTTCAGTGCTGGTCAGCAAGGCATGATGGACTTTCCAAATGGGGCAAACTGTCAACACTGTGGCAGCTAATGTGCATGTGTCCTATTGGGCCTTTCCCAGAGTTTGTTAGGGAACAGAATGTCAGCTAAGAGGGGGGAAAGTGTGTCTGTGCAGGCACATGCCTTCTGGCTTTTCAGATCTTCTTTCATTTAGCTATTTCGAAAATGTACTCACATTTTACATGTGAATATTTATGACTTTCTAAAGGACATCTGCCAACAGGAACTAACAAATTCCGCGTTTTATCTCACTATAGACTCAACCAATATTTAGTCACAGCACAGTAGCAGACCAAATATGGAGAAATTTAAGTGTGCAGAGTGACCTCCAACATACTGACCTCTGTGCCACGTAAGTCCCGAGGAACATATACATCATCCTTCATCTGAACTGTAAGCCCAAAGTCCACCAGCACAGCTTTTGCGGACATCAGCACGATATTACTGGCTGCAGGGACAAAAATGAAAATTAGGTAAGCTAAAAAAAAAATGTAAACATTTGAGAAGTTACTGCAACTTCTGCAAAATATATGTTGTTTAGTTCTTGTTTTGTTCTGCATAGCAAGACCAACACAACAGCAAGGTGTTGTTTTCCGGAAGCAGAGTACGGTCATTACTCATGGGATGGCTTGAATAGTTGGTGAACAGATCATCAAGTCTCAAAAACCCCTTTTCTTGCTCTCCCTCCATATTTCACACTCCCTGAAATAACATGTTTCCCCTCCAAGCCAAGTGTCAGAAAGCCAGTGCTCAAAACCACAAAGACTACTGTGATTGGTCATTAATTTCACGTTACTTTCTCAGTCTTACTGATATTTAGTTACACTTGTTAGATGGGCTTCCTGTTGAATAAGCCCTTGAAAGTAATACATTTGTGTAATCATGTCTGTCACTTCCTGCTCTTGCTCTCCTGACTGGAAATTCCAGATGCTTGAGAAGTCATGAACTGCGGTGCTAAACAGCAGCAGAATGTTGTTGGCCACAACCCTACCATATTAAATGATGCTGTGTTCCTTGATGGGCATGAACTAAAAACCCTTCTCTAGCCTGCGGTCAGTTCTTTGTTATTTATTTAACATCGCTGCTTCCTCTTCATGGCCTCATTTTAAGTTCTGTCAAATAAGCAAAATACCTTCCTCGTTCACACAGACGTTGTCTGATTTACCTACAAAACACCTCTGTAGCATTTAGGGGGGAAATAACAGTGGTTTGGCGTGCCTGTGGTTTGCAAAGAAAAAAGCACTGAACTGCTTTGACCCTTCTTTTGAAACGTGTTTTGAACATTCAGTTCAGAGCAGCTGAGGTAAAAGTGGCCATAAACAATCAGTTTGGCAGGAAACTGCAGTGATATTTCAGAAAAAGTCCTTTATGATGCAACCCAAAGCTCTTACGTTTGATGTCGTGGTGGATGATCTTGTGAGAGTGCAAGTACTCCAGTCCTCGCAGAACCTGCTGAGAGACCCAAATGATCTCGAACTCTCTCATTGGACCACAGCTATCCAGCTTCTCCAGAACGGAGCCCCCTTCACCCGCTTCCATGAACAAATGCACTGTCTGCTCCCACAGCAATGCACCATACAGCTCTGCTATGTTCTCGTGACGGAACCGGGCTTGGATTTCCACGTCTGCAGGCTTGAAATGTTCCACAGGAATCTAGAGAGAAAGTGCACCTAATTTATACATTTCAGACATTTTTGAAAGTGCACAAAAAACGAGCTTCCTCCTATAGCTATGCATAGATGCTATTTAAGCATTCATATATGCAAATAATCGGAAAAGAATGGCAATATGCAAATGGCTTAGAGAAGGTAGAACCAACATTTTAAAATATGTGCAACCTGCCTCAATGATCTACACGTTTCCCCATTTACTTTCAGAATATTAATTACTAGAATCACAAGTACTGACTTTCAAGCCCACTTTTAACAATTTTGGTTTTCTACAGATTGTTTTGCCTTAATTAGACTTTATTCCATATGCCAGTGTTGTTATTATCAAGAGAGGATCATTGAGCCTGAACTAGTTTGGTTTAATGGTAAACAAACATAGCATGATGTCCTCAATGGATACTCGAAGCCAAGACTTAGCTTGAGTCCGATTGGCACAACTTCGGTACTACCTAGAGCATGGGTCATCAAACATGATCCTGGAGGGCCGGTGTCCTGCAGAGTTTAGCTCCAACTTGCCTCAACACACCAGCCTAGACGTTTCAAGCATACCAAGTTAGACCTTGATTAGCTGCTTCGGGTGTGTTTAATTAGGGTTGGAGGCCCTCCAAGACCTAACTTGGTGAGAATAACAGAAATAGAGGAGGGGTGAGGAGGTGGAGGGATGCCAGATACCGGGACGGTGCTGCTTATATACAAGTAGACTCATGATAATGATTGACAGGACTAAATGATTTGGCTCCTCCTGAATCTATGTTTGGAACTTTAACACGCGTCTCCAAAGAATCACACGTGGTCCGGCGTTTCTTTATGAATCACTGCTTCTGAACGAAACGGATATCTAATGACTCACTCATTAAGACAGTTGCTTGTTAACCTCACAATTGATTTTGGGTTTTTAATAAATTGGTTTAATAAATAATTTAATAAATAATAATGCAGTATCAAACAAAATTATAATACGCGATTGTACTGGACGTCGACCACCTTTAGCACTAAGTGTTTGGATCAAAACGTTATGCCACAACGAGACAGTGAATATTTTTGTACAAGTCAGCAACAACCTATTAAACTGACCACAAGTCTGAAATGTGTTCTCCCACTAGACATCTGCACTCTGTCACACAGTTGAGACACTGTCTCTGTGGGCTGCATGTTTCCACGGGGGCGTTCCTGTCAGCTTCCTGTGTGCGTTAAAGCCATTCTCAGTTTCTGTTCAAGCACTGCCTGCTGCGCGCTGACCCTCTAAACGTTTTAAGGAAATTGGGTTATTTCCCAAAAGTGCTCTTCCTCATTTCAAAATATTCTCTTATTGCTGCGACAGTTTCCACAAAAAGCGTTTCTCTTTTCAAAGCCATTATTTTTTCCACTGTACTTAAAGTCTTGTGGCCTCACATGCCTGTGCATAAGTCCATCACAAGAACAAATCATGCATAGTCACATGTCTTCTGTCTTATACCTCTCACATGATAATATATGTTTACTTAATGACTGACTTCGTTTTTAAAATCCTTTCTTTCTTACTCATTAAATTGTTTTCAACAGTATTTGAACAAGTTGTACAATATGTTTTCGCATTACTTATAAAAGAACACAGATTCCCAGAAGGGAAGTCATGGCTGTTATAACCTCCTAGTGGACTGAAAACAACTACCTTTGCCAAAAAAAGAAGAAATTCCTGAAAATAACATTCTCTGGATTCCCGGACTTACTAGTTTGCATGCCATTCTCTTCCGGGTTTTTGTGTCCTGAGCCAGATGGACCTTCCCAAATGAGCCTTTGGGAACATGTCCAGGGCCTGGGGGTTTGTAGGTTAGTTTCCAAGGAAACAGAAGGACGTCCAAGTCAATGCGGTAACGCCCCTCCTTAATGACCATGTCTGTCTGCAGGAACAAAGCAGGGTGTTCATGAGAGTAAAGCTATGACAACTTGTAAAACAAATAAACACTCTTTTATCTATCATATGAGTTGCTTTGAGTCAACAACATGGCAACTGTTGCAACTGTTACTGTATACTTTATGAATCTGTTAGGTCATTAAAAATAACCACCCATAGAGCTTACCTTGTTGAGCAGAACTCCCATTTCTTTACCCCTCTCCAACAAAGAGGAGGACGGGGTGTTTGAAACCATATTTACAAAGTCCAGAAGGTCAGATGCAGTCCCATAACGGACCTTTCCAGGATTTTGCACATGTGAAATTAAATCCTGTGGTGTCTCCTCAATCTCATCCATGTCTTCCTGTGAAAAACCTTCCTCAAACGAAACTCCTGCTTCCACCTCCTCGTCAACACAGAAGAAATTCTCAGCCTCTTGAAAGAAGTCTTCAATGTTCATGTGAGCAAGAAGCAGTTCTATACCAGCATTTTCATTCTTGTACTCCATCCTTGATTGAATCCTATAACAGTATGTTTGGTCATTAGAAACGGCACATTAACTAAAGTAATTTAGTGCATGCATCCATTTGTTTTGCATTGGTACATGTATGTATGTTTACAATGTGGTCAAACATTTCCTGATGTACTTGTTTGCTCTATTTTGCCTGCAAGTGAGGGGTGGTTTTTCAGTTGTGGGAAACCCCAAGATGGGCTTTCTTCTTTAAAACAAATGGCAGTTAAAAAAAGTTTACATTGAAACTCTGAGATCTTTTCAAGCTCAAGCACAAGTTTTTTTTGACACATATGCACAAATACACAAATACACATATAATGCTGAAAAACCCTCTTCTAATACATAAACTATATCATTAAAAAGTAGTAAAACATGTATAGCAACAACAGTTTATCATTACTGATACAAAAATAACAACAACTGATGCTCAAAAACACAAGACTGACAAGGTTTTCAGTCACTACTAACCTGTTTGACCTGCTGTGAACATTTCAAACTATGAATATATATAATATCTATGAAACACCAGTCGTTTGCTCACCTCTTGGTCGGTGTGATCACAGCAGGGCACATGCTCATTGATTGTCCATAGTTCCAACTGAAGCTCGCGCAGACTGACGCGCGCTGATAAGAGGAATACGAAGCGCCTCCGCTCAGCGTCTACGTACGTCAACTGCGGTTTCGTTTTCTCTTTTCATTGAGAGGTATTTTCTCGTTGAGAGGTCACGTATCTGCCACAGTCCCCTATCAGAATGTTCCGTGGAAGAAAAAGATGTCATTCGCTTTCATCTTGTTGATGCGCAAGAGAAAAATTGTGCGTTCTTGCGACAGCAAAGAAAAGCATAAACTGGTATGAACCGGTATAAAGAAGGACCCACGCGTACGTTTGTGCTCTTTGATGTTTGAGATGAAAAACTTTATGGGTCTTTGTCAAGCTCAAAACGTTTATGCAAATTAGTGAAGTCCTCTAGCACAGTGCTTTTTTGTTCGTGAACTAAACCATGTTTTAAATGAAACTTTTCGTAGTCGTTAATTCCTGTGACACGTTGAGCGAAGAAGGCAGGGAACTAATATCTTTATACTTGCAGAAATGATCACTAAACGAGTGAACAAGTCTTATAGGAATATTTTTCCTGATAGCACGTCACAGACTATTCGACGTCAGCATTTATATCTGCAATACCAATTCAATTTGTTTGGAGGAATAGACGTCATTATTTAAGGAAATAAATTCTTCTAGGCCCCAGAAATGAATTTGAACTTTTAAATTTTGTGATTTAAATTATACTTTTAAAGTGAAATTGCTTACTTAAACCTGACTCAATTTGTTTTTTTTATACCTTTTAATATTCTTAAAAAGGTTGTAGGATTTCGTTTTTTGTTAATTTTAGTTTTTGTTAAGTTTATTCTATTAATAAGTTAGGCTACCTGTGGCATTATCCAATTTCTATCAGCAAGCTCTGAAGGCTTGGAAGTTATGTACATAACTTTTCTCCTTATAAAGTTATCCTGTGGAAAAATGCTTACATTACAGTTAACTGGAAATCTCTTTATTTACAAAGCTGGATGGATAAAGGTATTTTTACATTTTAGATCATTCAGCAAATTTGCTTTCTTATGAAAATTCATGAACAAATGGTCATTTCATGCTAAATATAAAGATTATAATTATGTAATGAAAGCCATCTCCACAGGTTTGCTTATGTTGATGAGAGGTCATATAATATTTGTCGGTCTGAGTTGATATTAATAGTAAAAAAAAAATGCACAAATAAGTTCATTAGACAGTTGTTTAATAGATCCCTACATCCTAGAGGGAAAATTTTCTGGAATGTTTGCTTTGCAGATATTCTATGGGAAAAGGCTTGGTTGTTACCTTACAGATTTTGTATCTCTAACAAACATAGAGAATTACATTTGAAAATCCTTCATAACATTTACATCAGTAATCAGGGCTGGTTCTAGATGGGCACATATGAGGGGGCAGTCAGAAATGTGAAGGGGGCATTATGGGTACACATGTTCAAGCACTTTCCTGTGCTTATAGTAAAAGTATTTTTCTAATATTTAGAAAATTTTGCGGAAATAATAATTCTAATAATTCTTGTTTTAAGGCTTGCTTAGTTAGATATAGAACTATGCATTGATTCTATTCAGCTTATTGACAGTAAAAAATGCAAACAAAAAATACTATTTGCTAAAGAACTGAATCTTTTTGAAAAATGATTCAATGTTGTTTCCGATATTATTTTTATTCAGTTGCTGTATCGGGAAAGAAATATTTGTAAAAATAATGTTTGTAATGATAAATGTAAACCCTTTGTCTTGTTTTTTTTTATTATTTGGATGTTTGATAGTTTTGTATATTTTGTTGTTGTGTCTAGTTCTAATATATACAGTATATATATATATATATATATATATCTGCAATACCTTAAAGTGTTTGCTCATCTGCAATATGTCTATAGGACGTTTTCTGATCTTCTTGCAGACCAGCGTGTACTATCTCATAAGGTTTTTTAAAAGTAAGAAGTCAGTTGGGTAATGTGTTCATGAACGAACTGATGTTTATAACATGTAAACCTGCAGAATAAATCACTAAATGAATCAGCGAAGACATTTAAAATAAGTTTTCTGACATAAGTCAAAATGTACAACAACTATTTTCAAATTTGGTGATCTCCAGCCCCAAATGGGGTTTTCCAAATGCGAAACACAGCACTGCAGGTCCGTTCACAGCCACCGTAGAGCCAGTGTGTTTGCACGCGCCCCTCTCAAAGCAACAATGGCGGCCTCCTTTGGCGTGTGTAGGTTACGTTTCAGGGCTTTAGGGGGGCTGGATAAATTTTGTATGGGATTGGAACCTCAAAGGCATTTAAGATTCACTTCGACTGCACCAGCTATCAAAGTCCAGACAGAGAACAAAAAATCAAAAGCCGGTAACATTGTTTTTTTTCAGTTGAACTGTAGGCATGACATTTACCAAGTAATTTCAGTTAAGTAATAGTAACACTTGTGAAACCTGTTCATGTTTTTGTATCTGCCTTTTTATGTGAAAAATAAATACCAAGCCGTCGTCTCATTGTGAAAATCGTGATGGAAATGACAGGTGCATTACATGTCCAATAACTCAAGCCTCTTTCCATTTGATCCCCTTTCGTTTCATTCACGAAAGACAAGGAGAGCAAAACATTTTACGACATCCAAGAGAAGAGAAGAGAAGAAGCTGAAAGGTCTCTTTTAATCAGCTGTCCACCTAAGATCAACGAAAAGAAGTTTTTAGATTACCTGTCTAAACATGGGACAATCAACAAACACTTCTTCTACAATTGTTATGTAAGTGTGGCAGAACAATAAGTTACAAAGAGAAATAATGACTAATTTAATATCTAGAAATCTTGTGATGCTTGATCACAAAAATCTGAAATTGACAGAAGTGTTGCGCTTACACTGTGTTTCTCTTTCTCTAGGGAGCATATGCAGTAGTTGAATTCTCCAGCAGAGATAGCATTGCCTCATTGAAGGAGAGCACTAATATTCCAGCTGTTGAACATGAAGCTGCAGTGCCTTTCAAATCTCGCCTGCTGTCATTAAAATGGACAGGTAGTCAGTCAAGCAAGCATCCCATGCCCAAGTTCAAAGAGCAGTCCCCTCCATCTATCAATGAAATCACCCAGCTGCTCTCGGAAAAAGACAGTGTACGTCCTCTCTGAGTGTTCTGTTATGTTGTTTTTTTATTTAAACAAAGATGTGGCTAATGGAAAAAGGAAGATGGGAGATATGTGTAGCAGTTACACTTTATGTCAGCTGCTTGGAGCTTCAAATATGTATCTTCTCTTCACATTTCTTTTACAGATTGATGAACAACTGCAATGTCTGACCGAGACTTTGCAGCTCACAGAAGAGAATATCAGTCTGCGCTTTCTTGTTTGTTCTCTGCTTCGAGATATAGCTGGGGCATATTTCCCAGAATGCATTATCAGGCCTTTTGGCTCCTCTGTCAACAGCTTCGGCAAACTGGGCTGTGATGTTGACATGATTTTGGACCTTGATGGCATTTATGCAACAAACCAAAAAAAGGTCAGTGCTATGGACTACTTTAGTAGGTTGAATTGTTTACATACAATCTTTTATTCATCCTTGTGTCATTGCAAACCAGAATGACTTGGAACATGAAGATATTTTACAAGATGATATATGATATTAAAAAATGTCCTTTCTCTTTGGAATGTTACAAGCTGTTAGTGCATAGATAAGAGCCCTAAAGTGGCAAGTTTAAAAACCAAAGAGATATTCTTTATAAAAGTTATGACTTGTCCACACCCCCTTAAACGTCTCGTTTAAACATGCATCACAGAGTGGGTTTATTTACAAACACCAAATGTTTGCGCACAGAAAGAATGCAGAACTATTTTTCTCACTGTAATGCTGTCATCTCTCTGATCACGAATGCAGACATGGTGTTATGTTTATGAAGTGCGGGGCTACAAGACAGTACTACGTCATGATAATCAGTTATTATGTCTCCACTGGATGCAACAAATTCCTTTTTTGTAATGTGTTTTATTGATTTGGTGTCATGGCGCCAGGACGCAACATCACGTTATGATAAGTGGCATAACATTTCTGTGAGATGTTTGACGAATTCGGCCAGTTACAGTGCACTGGATAGCTGAGCTGGCTAATCAGAGCACACCTCACTTTTTTAGAATGATGAGCTTTGTACAAATCGAGGAGGAGGAGGGGCTTAGAGGAGAAACAATAACACATTGCATTACACCAGTACAAAAATAATGTTCTTTTTTTGCAACATATGACCCCTTTAAAGAATATTTGAACAGTTAATTTGCAAAAACATCTGTTTCTTTTGGTCTTTTGATCATGTGACCTTTGTGGATATAATCCGGTTTACTTCCATTTTTTTTTTTTTTTACAACTGATGAAGGTGTTTGGAAAGACACTGAAATGTCTTGTTAACCTTTTTTAAATCCAGTAATTTTAATAAATACATTTTTGGAATGTTTTAACAGCAATGATTTAGACATGAATCTACATAGACACAAAAAGAAACATAACAATAAAAAACATGATTTTTGGTCTCTTATCCGTTTTTGCAAATAAACTTAATTTTTAACCAACCTGTTTTTTCACATTTTTTTTTCCATTGTATGGGCAAAGACCACTGAGGCATTTACCAAAATACCTTTTGTTTTGTCATTTGTTATTATTAATCTTTTTTTAATTCCATAGAACAAAAAGTAGATACTTTTAAAGTGCTATTTCCCCTCTGGTTTTAGATGGGTAGTAGCTGTCATTGTATTACAAAATGTATTTTAACATACATATAAATTTTCATTACATTTCTAAAGTTAAGGTTAGAACAATAGCAGTTATATTTTGTATATTGACTGTGCAGTAATGTTTAAAACAGGGCTCAGGACTGTCTCTGGAGTACCAGGTAAAGAGAGGAGCATCAGAGCGAGCTGTGACCCAGAGTATCCTGTCAGTCATTGGGAAATGTGTAGACCAGTTCGGCCCTGGATGTGTGGGAGTACAGAACATTCTCCAAGCTCGATGTCCTCTTGTCCGCTTTGCTCACCAACCCTCTGGCTTTCAGTGTGATCTCACTGCCAATAACAGGTAATGTCAGCTGAATAACGCATCACTTAAATATGTTTAAACTGCATTTTTTTAAAGCTAAGTAGGTAAGTAATAGTTAACTTGTATATAAGTTCCATAGGAGGACTTTTAAAATTATTTTTCTGTGGGCTTTAAGGGTTTGATTTCTCACTCTCATTTACACTTCCCCAAAACAAAGGTCACTCTTATGCTTCCTTTTAAAACGTGAAAAATTATTATTGCACAGCAACCTACTCATCAGAAAGAAGGCAGAACTATTCTTCTCGCTGTAGAGTTGCTGCAGCGCCATGTTCAGGAGATGCAGACATGGTGTTATGTTTACGAAGCACGGTGCTACAAGACAGTACTATGTCATGATAATCAGTTATTATGTTTCTACTGGATGCAACAAATTCCTTGTTTGTAATGTGTTTTATTGATTTGGTGCCATAGCACCGGGACACAGCATCACGTTATAGTAAGTGGCATAACATTTCTGTGAGACGTTTGACGAATTCGGCCAGTTACAGTGCACTGGATAGCTGAGCTGGCTAAATTATTCTATGGGCTTTAAGGGCCACCAGTTTGGTTTCTCACTCTCATTTACAGTTCCCCAAAACAAAGGTCACTCTTATGCTTCCTTTTAAAACGTGACGACACTATTAATGCACAGCAACCTACTCATCAGTTTTTGTTGCACGAAGCTGTAGGTTAGAGAGGAGGATTTCCAGATATGTACAGTGTAAATTATAAAGAGAGAAACTGACATTTATTTGATGGAGGATGTATGAACACAGAACAAAACAAAACCGGAACATAAAATGCATTTTTTTAATATCATTAAATTTGATTAAAGTACAAGTTAAATTTAAAACTTTTTAATATTTAATACTTTTTTTAATAAAAAAAAATTGCGTTTTTGTTTTTTTTATTGTGTTAGTTGACTGTATTTTTATTTATTTTTTATTTTTTTTAATCTAATCAAAATAACCCAACTGCAGTTTGATTAGGATTAATTGAAATGTACAAGGAACATTTTTCGTAAACTGAGTTATATCGTTTTGCAAATAAACTCTTCAAACTTAAACTTTTTTGATCAAACTGATAATCCCGTCCTAAACCCAGGTACATGTTTTGTTTTATTTTACGTTGTCATGTGTGCAGGGTGGCAGTGAAAAGTTCAGAACTGCTGTTTCTCTACGGCCAGCTGGACCCTCGTGTTCGGCATCTGGTGTTCAGTGTGCGGTGCTGGGCTCGAGCTCATAGCATCACAAGTAGTATTCCTGGAGCATGGATCACCAACTTCTCTTTAACCGTCATGGTAGTGTTTTTTCTACAGCAGAGGAATCCTTCGATACTGCCCACACTGGACCTACTGAAGGAGCTGGCAGGTACATACAATAGTCATTTTACAGTCATGTTTTTGCAGTTTCTTGTCTATAGTACTACACTGCAATACAAAGGCAAAGGACAGTAACTACTGGGGGTGTGCGATATTGACAAAAATAATATCTGAATATTTTCTTGTATTTTATCTATGATAATAATTAGACAATATTTTGTTGATCTTAAGGACTTCCATAGATAGACGACTCCTGAAGTTTTTGATATACTTCATATTCTGTGTGGAGGTCAGTTTACACTGAGAGAAAACAATTTAGTGTAATTTGACTGTTATGGACATTTTTACCTTTACAAGCCATTTTTGCATTATGTTTTTAGTCTCACAGTATTGTTTAGTGCAGAACATGAATGTATTTATCCTGCAGTTACAAATGCATGCTGTAAATAATATTTGTTTTTTTAAACGGTAGAAGTTTAATACTGTTTTTATCAATTATTTAAATAATAAAAATTAACTTTAAATGTAAAAATAAAACTGCCAGTAGGAGGCAGCAAGTCGCTGTTCATAATGAATTGAATGGAATAATTTAAACAGTTGATTCATTTAGAAACAAAACTATGTGTCATGTTCCTCAGAGATGCAAAAAAAGAACCCTTTGTTTCGAATTATTTTTGTAAAAAAAAAAAAGCAAAAACAGCCAATATAATGTCTGGTGTCTTCATTTTTGAACTATTTGTGTGATATTAACTATATGAAATTATATAAATATACAATTTCTGCCCCCATATATTGAATTCTATAACCGTTCTCAATTCATTTAATAGACTCAATCATGCAGTGAAGCACTCTAGACTCTGTAAAGGTGCTTTAAATGTTTTTTGTAAAATACATGATAATGTCAAATTGCACAATTTTAAAACAACAATTACAATGTTATTGCACACCCCTAGTAACTACACATTTGTACCAAGTCTAGTGTTGCCTTTACCTTTATAGAAGCCAAATCTGTGTATACCTTTTTTCTTGTAATTATTGCCTTTAACTTTATGCTCGACAGTGAACAATAAATAAAAGAGTATTAAATAGTGGTGGGCCGTTTATCGTTTATCCGTTAATCTATTCACAAAGTTGGGTTGGGAGCTGGGTCTATACTACGCAAGCTATGGTGACTTTCACCTTGACAGTTTAGCACGGATGTATACCTAGCAGAATTGCACTGTAGCCCTCTTCAGACGGGACTAGTTTTCTAAACTACTGTACGTGTGAGCTTCGATTCTTATCACCTGTCTCCGTGATTTTCATGTACCATTTCAGACGGGACTAACACCTCTGTGTTTATTACAGAGGTGAGAGGGTCTGTTTTGTACGTCTGGGATCTGGGAGATCTGTATGCGTGCATTGCAATATTCGTTCAGATTGATTACAATTAGTATAATCACAAATACCATGGTGAAACTAAATGGCTAGTACAGCAAAACCATGTTAATGTGGTAAGTAAGTGGTTACTTTAGTTTAACTATTATGATTTTTATTTGTAGTAAACGCATTTAATTTTGATAATTAAAACATATGTAACAGAGTGCAGAAATGAAAGTGAGTAACATTAATCTTACCTGATTTTGATGTTACAATAGTCAGTATTAAAAGTTTATGGGTTCTGGCTCTTTATTTGTATTTATTTATTTATTTTATATTCAAAGTATATTAAACGTGCATGTGGAAACAGCATCTACATCTATCGTGTTGGCTAAAACACAACTGTTTCGCGTTGTGAAAAAGAATATCAAAGAAATCGCATTCGTACTTTAGAATTATCAGAGTTTATGAGAGAAAAACACAGACATGGCAGATTTGGACAGGAGTAAAATCACCAAGTACGTCTGTCAAACAAAACATTCTCTAACGACCCCCTGTAAAACTAGTCCCGTCCGAATAGGGCTTTACTTTTAGGTAGCACACATATTCTAAATGCCTTTGGCAGAATTCAAATGAGCCATTTTAATTTCAAAATTAATCTAGATAAACTTTTTTTTATATATATATAACTGAGAGAGATAATTAAATAATAATAGACATATAAATAAGTCCTAAAACACCATTTGCAATTTTCTATAAGGCTTGGATTATTTGCTTTGAACTAATTTAATTTTACAAGTCAAATTCTTCCCCTTTTATAAAACCTTGTAAATTATTTTCCATAGCCTAAAAGCCATTGAAGCATATTTGTGTCAGATATTTGGGAGTTATTTTCTTCATTGGCTCAGCTAATAGTGATAGATAGTAATCTTCAAATTCAGAAAAGACTACTACAATTATAACAAAATGCTATATTTCAAATGTTTACATTACAGTCTACATTACATTACACTATACTACATTTAGAAATAATAATCCTGCCTGCCTAATGTGCTGCAAAATGATTTTTAAAAACAAATTTTGGGAGAAGCACGTAGGAATGATTAATCATGGCTGATGCCTCGTTCCTCAATCGGCCTGACTCACCTATCAGAGCTAAGAGGTTTTCCTTTACTATTAGAGCTCCCTTTCTCTGGTATCTCGTTCTTTGCATCAAGATCCCTCAAAAAATGTCAAACTCAGAGTATTCCTCTCGCAACTCCGAGCCCGAGGACACTATTCCTCCACCCGTAGCAGCTGCCAAACAAGCTACTGTGTGGGCAGCAACTCCAACCAACAACCCTCTTGCCCAGACGTCTTCGCTCTCACTCACCCCCACCTCAAAGACACCCACGAGCCTCTTTTGCATAATCCTTTACTTCAGCCCGTTCATCTGTTCCCGTTGCTGAGAAATGGACAAATCCCCACCTTCCATCAAGCAATTCCTTAAGCCAGTATACCATTTTCACGGCGATCAAACAAAACGGAATTACTCCCTTTCTTCACAGCCTACCAGTCAGCTCTAACCAAACAGCAGCAACATGCCTTCCGCCAGCCTCGATAGAGCTCCAGATCCACCCGCTAGCAGTTCCCTCTCTTTGAATCCTTGACAACCAGTTCATTCAGTCAACCTTCCAGTTTCTCCAGCCTCCATTCAATCCACAAGTCATCCGATCAACCAGCAAGCCACCTCGGCTCAACCCTCAACAACAATTCCTGTTCGCCACCCCTGGGACTAACTTCTCTCCAGCTTACCCAGCAGCTCAACCCGCCTCAGAATCCGGACTTCCCCTGCCTTCATTCCTTTCCTAACCCTTCCCTTTCCTAACACATCTGTCCCAACCTTCATTCTGCCAAGACTGAGCCCAAAACCGTAGATCTCTTGATTTAAAAAGGAGTTGAAAGCAGTTTCTATGATCCGCCCCTTTTCTAGCCCCCCTCTTTGACGTTTTTTGCATGAAAATTTTCAGCCAAAAAAAGCCTCATCATCATGTCTTTCCCCCATAATTTGGCCATTCCAAGCGTTAATAGCCTCATTCCAATAGAAGAATTCTCCCTCAACTATCATGATATAGATCAAGCGATCGATATGATCAAAAAAAGCCCTGGACAATCCCCATCGCCCAAGAAAAGACTTTAGAACCCAGTTCCCTTATAGAATTCCTAGGCATTAACCTTGATTCACAAAAACTTCTCGCTTCCCTCCCAAAAGAGAAAGTAGACAGAATCATTCTGGTAGCTTCAAACCTCATAGCTAACCCTCATTGTTTTAAGCATGAAATGTTGTCAGCCCTTGGGCATTTCAATTTCGTCATGCGTATAATTCCATAAGGCCACTCTTTTAATTCTCACTTGCTCACCCTAGCCTCTTCTGCTCTCAATCTCAAAGAACACATTACCTTAACCAAGCCATGCCTCCAAGAACTTTACTCCTTCCTCAGCCAGTGAAATGGCAAATCATTCTTCTTCAGCGATCTGATCGCTTCCCCTGTTGATATACAACTATTTACCGATGCCGCCCCTTCTATTCGGCGGGTTTCATCATAACAGCTGGTTCAGTTCTACATGGCTGGCCGAATTATCAAAAGTACCCCAACACCTAACTTCTACCCTATTCGAACTATAACCCATTGTCATAGCCGCTTTCCTTTGGGTGAAAGAATGGTCAGCCTCTAGTATCATAATCCACTGCGATAACGAAGCCACAGTCCACTGCGTTAATAAGCATAGTTCCTACGCTTCTGCTATTATGCCACTCCTAAAACGCCTGATCTGGATCTCAACCTGTGACCAATTTATTTTAACTGCTCAACACATTCCAGGAAAATAATTCCAGATTGCTGACTCCGTTTATCTTTTCCTTCCAGAAATTCAGGATACTGGCCCCAGATGCAGAGACGCAGCAAACCCTGGTACCTACTTATTCACAAATAGTATTCCCATGAATCATCCCCTAAGACCTCTACTCAAAGCCTCACTCGACTCTATTCTTCAAGCAGTCGCGCCCAAAAACCCTGTAATCTTTCTTTTCCACTTGGAAGACTTTCATCTTCAATACTTTTTTCCTACCATCTCCAATTTAACGTCCAATTCCCAGATTTTCCCTGTTGTCTATCACCTCATTCATCTCATTTCCCAATTCTATCAAAAACCTACAGATTAGTTTTATCAAAGGGTACCTAAGCAGAATCAAATTTTTTCAGAAACTCATATTTGGCTCCACCTTAGCGCAAATTTCCAAAGCCCAGACTACCTTATTACTAAAAGGTATCCATGAGCAAATCCTCCCCGATTCGATACCAGGCAACCCCTAACCCTTGAAATCCTCCTAACCCTATGCTCCCAACACAACTTTGACCAAACTCTCAAAGCCATGTTCATCCTGGCCTTTTTGAGTTTCAGACCAGTTTAAGAAAGGCCATTTTATTTACATTTTTAAACTCCAGTCCCACCCCTACCAAACTCTCCTAGCCTTTCTTCATTACAGAAATTGTTATTGTCTCCAACTGACCCCTTGTTTACCGACAAATTTAATCGGCCAACTTCACGTTTCTGGTTTCAAAAACACCTCAAAGCAGTCTTCCTCCAGTCCGGCATTCCAACGGGAAACTTTTCTTCACATTCATTCAGATTTGGAGCAGCTACCGAAAGTGCAGCTGAAAAAGGACTGTCGCAACAGCATATTCAAACCCTTGGCCGTTGGTCTTCAATGACTTTCAAAAGCTACATCTGCTCAGATCAATCTATTATCAGAAAAGCTCTCCAAACCTTAGCCACCCCCTCGGCCCCCCCACAGCAGCCTCCGCAACAGTGGCTCTTTTTGCCACCACCGTGGCCATCCCAAGCCAGAATCCCACATTTTGCTCAAACTGAAATCAACTTCCCCTCTTCTCAGCCTCCAATGCTGGCAGTCAAAGCCTGACTCTCGCATCCCCTAGCTACTACAGCAACTCCTCTACCCATTCCATTCACAACAGTGGCTCCATCATTCAGCCCCGCCTCACCAGGGGCTCCTATATTTGCCCCAGCCCCTGCAGCGTCACCCCTATCAAACCCGCCACCGCAGTGGCCCCACTATCCAACCCTGCCATTGCAGTAGCTCCCTTGTTTCCCCCGCCACCGCAAATAACCTTTTGGGGGGCGCACTACATTTGGCTGCTGTCCTCAAATTCTCAGTCCAACCCTCACCGCCAAGGGGTTAAAATCCCTAGGGCTCAGAGCTCTTTCCCCAGACAGCTCGCCAAACACGTTTATTCTATTCAATTATTAATGAGGAAGCGTGAGAAACTTTGGAATGCATTTGTGCGTGTAAAATCATCTTTGATTGTAACGTAAAGTGGCTCAGGATACGTCACAGTATTTTTCCCCTCTGAGCTGATTGTCTACACACAGTCGTTTTCTTGTCTGCCAGGGTCAAGGACAGTAATGCCACAATAGTGATACAGAATCCATTTCTATATGGCCACTTAAATTATATTTATGTTTTGTGTGTGTGCACTTTCCAGGACCGTCAGATAAGTGTGTCATTGAGGGTAATGACTGCACTATTGTCAGTGACCTTAGCAAGATTACACTGCAGCAGAACACGGACACATTAGGTGAGTGGAGCTCATGGATGGTTTTCATAATTTGCACAGACTTAATGAAAGGTTCTACCTTTTCACCTTTGGGCAGATGGCTGGTTTCTGTAATGCTTTTGCATTTTTCTTTTGCATTTTTACAGAGTGTTAATGACACTGCTGATTATTTTTCAGTTGTTTACATTTTGTCCATCCACAGAAAAACTGTTGCAGGAATTCTTCGAGTTTTATGGCAATTTCCCCTTCAACAAGGCATCGATCAATATCAGGAAGGTGAGTCATCCACCAACCACATGTGCATTCATGTGCAAACTCCCAGAGGACACTGCTGACGTCTTAGCAGAGCCTCCACAAACGCCCACCAGAGGGCAGTGTATAAATAGACAATTCCAAGAAAGTGTTTGGATCTGCAGTGGACACAGATATACAGTTGCAATCAAAATAACCCCCTTGACCCCTTGTTGCTTTAAACAAAAGATTATTAAAAACAATTCAAATAAATCATCAGTAAACTGTTATAGAACGTTTATTAATATACATTTGACTGATTCTAAGATTCTTAAAGTTGATAAAAAAAACAAAAACAAATTGGATAAAAATATTGAATTACAGTATTAATTAACCTCCAAAAGGCAAATTTTGTAGAGAATCATGTTCTTTATAATTTCAAATAAACGTTGCTTCTAAGTGCTTGTTGGCTTCTGTCGACATTCTCTCCACTGGAATCTTAGCCCATACCTCATGTGGAAAAGGTTCCAGATCACAGATATTCTTTGGTTTTCATGTTGCCACTGCTTTCTTCAAATGCCACCAAATATTTAAATGAGATTTAAGTCTGAAGACTGAATGGGTCACTCAAGAACTTTGCAGATCGATCCCTAAACTGAGCTTCAGTAGATTTGGATGTATGCTTTGGAATGGTTGACCTGCTGGAAAATACAGTGATCATTATCTTCAGTCTGTGCATTAAAAAAGCCATTGCTGTCTTTGCCAAAATTACCTGATACTTCAAAGAATCCTTGATATTCTTTGTGCAGTCATGTTTTCCACTTCCTGTAGTAGCAAAGAACCTCTATAAAAAGACTGGCCCAACTCTGTTTGACCATGGTGATGTTCTTCTGCTCATTAGCCTTGACTACATAACACTGATACATCCAAAAAGATAGTTACATATATCTATTCAAATTAAGATATTTTTTATTTCTGAACCTTCAAAGAAAGCAATGCAACTACCAAGTTCAAGGCCCAGAAAGGTAGTTAGGACATCATGAAAATAGATCATATGATATCTGTGATTCACTGTATGAGTGATTAATGAATGCACATTGAAGGCCAACACAGAAGAGAAGAAATCATTGAATAAAGTCATGAATTTTCTTTTCTTTTCTGGACTATTTTAACAGTGTCTTTATTACATTTCTGAGCCTTAAACGTGATAGTTCCGTTCAAGGTCTTATGGGTTTAAAGTGTCATGAGAGGTTTTTTTAATGGTTAATGACACAATTATCAATTTTGGGTGAAATAACCCTTACATTTTTGTTGTTGTTGTTGTTGTTTTTGTACATTTTAAATTAGCAGCACAACAAACTGAGTGAAGTTCATACTGTGTTTTTAAGTATCTGAGTCCAAAAATATACTACTTAAATCTCTTTCCCCAGGGAAAGGAGCAGACCAAACCGGAAATGGCAGCTTTGTATATCCAGAACCCATTTGAAACCACTCTAAACATTAGCAAGAATGTTAATACAACACAACTAGAACGTTTCGTGGCACTTTGTCGAGAAAGTGCATGGCTTCTCCAGCAGAAGGAAATTCTAAAGCAAAGTTCGGACTCGCCCTGGGGTTTCGCTGCACTTCTCCTTCCTTCAGTCACCTCAGGAACAGGGGTGAAAAGTCGCCGGAAGAAAAACCTGGAACCAGCTAGTTCAAGAATAAAGAACCTTTTAGACTCTCTCAAGATTAAAGGTGGTGAAACTGTTGCAAAGAAGGGAAGTGCAAACTCTAGACAGTGATATGGTCAATAAACTTCATTCACCCTGAAGAACACAGGAAACGTCTCCTGAACAACGAATTTAAATGACCAACACACCAAAAGAGTGGAACTACACTCAGTTTCTGTTCTACTGCAAGTATTTCACATGAAAGAGTCACTTTGTAGATCCCAATGTGATATAACAATAGAAGAAGAGGTCCACTGCGGTCTTGACTCCTAAAACAAATGGAGTTTAATGGCTGTGTTGATCTGATAACAACAATCATTACGTTTTGAAGCAGAACCTCTGAACACTATAAACTGTTAGCAAGGAACAGTTGTGATTATTTTAGATCACAAACAAACTCTATCTTCTTTAAGTTGCTGTACAATTACAACAGCCTAATAACTCCATAAACAGTGACTATCAACTAAATTTTATATAACGTATTAAATCAAAGTAATGTTCAGACCATTCCTGTTTGTTTCTCCTTGGGCTTCTTTATTTAAAATTTTTCCCATACTCCTTAAAAAGTGTGAATGTTTTTTTAACTATGATAGCCTGTTTCTGCCACAAAATAAACAAATTAGTTTTATTTCTGAAAATTGATATATCAGAAATGTCACTTAATTTCTTAATTGGGGCTTATTTCGCCTGATTGGGGGCATCATTTCCTTATTGTGACTAAGTCTATCAGACCTGACCTAAATTCTCTTTTGTTTCACAGTTTCAACTTTATTTCTTGTAATTGTGATCTCACAATGAAACCTTGTATATCTCAGTTGTGACTTAACCTTGATATCTTGTAACATTACCTTACCATGGTCATGGAGACTATCAATACAACAATAAACTGGAAGGTAGTGTGAGAAGATGGATGGAAGAAGACATGGGAAAGGTGAAGAACTACAGCTTGTTGGTTGGGAGGGCAGGAAACAGATAGTAGGTTGATGGAAAAAAGTTGTAGAGCATTGGCAAATAGAGAGGAAATAAGTGTTTTGAGACCGAACGATTAGCAACATAAGAAAACTACAATGGGAGAGGATGAAAGAGTGTAAAGTCTCCTGGGAGTGCTAGTTAGTTGCTTTAATGTTTATGATGGTTTTACCACTTAGCTTGATGAGGTCAGAGAGTATAGTTGAAACAATTTCTCTTAACCTTACCCCTTTTGCTGAGAGCCAGAGAACAACATCTCTGTTACCTTTAAGCCATCTGAACTGAATTTGAACTTCAGTGGCTGTTTGAGAACGTGAGGAAGGTCATGGGCTCCTTAAGACAGGCAAAGGATGAAGTGATAGAGTAGTAATATTCAATATCCTTATGCAATTTCACAGG
The DNA here is from genome assembly GCA_032353835.1 of Enteromius viviparus. NCBI lineage: Eukaryota > Metazoa > Chordata > Actinopteri > Cypriniformes > Cyprinidae > Enteromius > Enteromius viviparus. The sequence continues at coordinate 7,291,132 of JAUCNO010000082.1, read as the reverse complement.
TGAAATCCCACCCAGAGCTGCTTAGTGGTGGATTTATCTGAACAGCTGAAAGACATTAGGGCTTTATGAGCGTATAGCTGTGTGGCATTAGACTGTATACAGTTGTTTATCTGCTCACTTATCTCTCTCTTTATACCTCAGAAGGGTTCTTAGAGTCACAGTATACAGATTAGGACATGCAGAGCTGCTGATGCTGTTTTTTGCCCCTTAAAAGGTATGATTTTTGTTGTTTGTATGTATCTGCTAATACAACCTAGTAGGGATTCGCATATCGTACGATTAATGGTCATTTTACAAATTATCCAAGTGATCATCCTTACACCCTTATTAGTGGAGGCTTGAGTGAGCATAGCACTTGCGTGTCATTATTTAGCCGTTTGGAATGCACTTGTCAAAGGGAGCGATGTCATTTCCTCATTGTCTTCAGCTGGAATATTCCTGTGTCAACGAACACAGCATAATGTGCGTTAGCAGATTCGTTAAATGACTGATGCATTGCATAAAATGACATTTTTACATTTAAAAAAAAAAAAGCAGGAACATCCCAGCTAAAGATAATGGAAAAATTTATCTCTTCCTTTGAAAAGTGCATTCCAAATGACTGTTCACTCAAGTCTTCACTAACAAGGGGATAAGGATGATCACTATGATTTGGAAAATCAACATTTATGGTCACATCCCTATAACGTAATTTGTGAAAGTTAAAATGGGAGCAAAAAATCTGGCCTTAGAGACTGGTTTCTATGTTTGTACAATTCACTAAATTGTAATTATTCACAGAATTTATTAAAAATAATAGTATATAGAAAGAATATGCATTTATATAGTATCTATTTTATTCATGTCATTAATTCATTCATGATGTAAGATACATTTTTCGCAACCACTACTCCAGACTGCAATGCTATTTAAGAAATCATTCTAATATGTATTAGTATTAATTTCTTTCAGAACAAAGCATAAAAATATTACCGGCCCCCATACTTTTGAGCGGTAGTGTGTGTTTATAACCAGGTCTATCCATTTGAAATATAACCACGTATAAAGCATTGTTTTGATTCAGCCAGGCAGGGAGCTCAACCTCCCGTGTGTTTGTTTGGCCTCTGAGGCAGCAGACGGGTTGAAGCTTCCGCTGGGTGTATTACTCATCAGGTTACGCTACAGTTTTTTTTCTTCACCCTGCTGCCAAACTAAACAAACCCCTTCAAATATGATGATTATTTCCTGAAATGATGATTGTTATGACCCCTGCTCCAATGGAGAGGTGTTTTAGTCGTATTCTCCAACTGTCCAACTTCATACATACTTTAATTTTTTCTTTCTCTGCTTATTCTTGGCTGTAGGTTTTTCTCCTGAGCCTGAAAGAATTTTGGAAAGGTGGCTTGAGGGTTTGAAAAACACAGGGGGGATTTGCAGGAAAAACAACTTGAAATGAAAATGGTCTTGGCGTTGCCGTCTTAGTGGAATTTCAGTCAAAACTTGTACTATTTACAACCTCTTCAGAGGATTTTGCTAGTTAGGTGCAATTTACCATTTTAAAGCCTTGGATATTTATAAAATTTTCCAGGTGTTATTTTACACCTTTAATGTGCCGTTAAAATATTTGACGCTTGTATGATACTTTAATATATCCACTGCTGATATGCATTAATTATGTGTTCGACTATAATCGCATGATCTCAATTTTTTTCATGCGATATCATTCACACCCAGGCATAATCTAACTTCCCTTTCCTTTTCATTGTACAAAGTGTGCAGTAGTTCTTTTCCAGCTCTTCGGCTTGTGCTAGTGCCAATAGTTTGCCATGTAGTACCAAATTACATTGAGCGTCCTTCCCTCTGTCCTCTCAAACTTTCCTGTCAGCGAAGGCTCACGGTCTCTAAATCTGTTCTTTGCCTTTCCTCCTCCTGTCGTTTATTTTTCCCAAAGCACCTTGTGGATAAAGAGAATTTGAGAGAACTTCTGACAGTTCTTTTCCCCATCAGAAGCACTGCACCAGCCAGTAGCATTAGCTCAGTAAACTGATGGAAAGTACTGCCCTGTTGTTGTTTTTAGTGAGCTCAAGAACACACACACATTGAATTTCAGTTATCAGAATAGGCCTCTGTGTGCACCCACAAATCCCATTGTTTTAGTTCTCTACCTCAGCAAGGCTTAATTGAGCCTGGCACCAAAAGTCGACCTCAGTGGAACGATAGAGCTATGTTGGTCGATGGCATTTCTCTCTTGTCTGCTGTTCTGGTGCCGAGTGCCTGTCTGCAATACAGGCAGTACTAACACAATATGAGTGTCTGGAAAGGCCTTTATTTAATAGGTCTGTCTCTGTTTAAAACTTCAGTCAGTTTACAGTTACTAATGATGGGTGAAAACGTCTTACTGGACCTTGTGTCTGAGTCTTGCTTGCCAGCATTAAAAGGGATCAGAGTTTGGGTTTCTTATTAGCATTGTTCATGCTTATTCTCACCAAGGTTGTATTTATTTTTAAAGGGTTAGTTCACCCAAAAATGAAAATCCTAATGTCATTCCAAACCCATAAAACCTTTGTTCATCTTCTGAACCTCACTTTTGCGATGCTATGAGAATATTCTTTACTCTAATAAAATAAAAATAATCATTTACTTTTACTTTTTTCCTGAGGTGAACAATTTTTTCATTTTGGGGTGAACTAACCCTTTAACATTGTGGAATGTTTTCTGTTTCAGTATATTTTAGAATTTAATTTATTAAAGCAAAGTTTTCAGCAGCCATTAATACAGTCATCAGTTTTGCATGTTTTTTTAGAAATCATTTTAATCTGCAGATTTGGCGTTTCCAAAGATGTTTCCTTTTTTCAGGAATTTTTCATATTACTTTTAATAGAATTTCCTTTTAATTTTTATATGATTTCCTTTCCAGTTTTTTAGTTTTATATTATAGATTTTATGATTATTGCATTTAATTTTCATTTATTTTTATATTATATTATTATGTTATACAAAATATTTAATATGGATTTTATTTTTGTTGTACTTTCTATGGTCTCTCATATCTTTGTTTTATCTACAAGACCTACTGTACATCAATATACATTGCATTGGGTATTTATTGGTTAGCTTTAAATTCATTGTTGGGTTTAAAGTAATTGTTGTTTTCCTAGTGTAAACTACTTGAGTTTTTGAAATGCACACTCAAACTTTGCATGTGCTTCCTGCACAAAGGGGAGAACAACTTTGCTTTGAGAATCCCATATGCATTTTTATCTTCATGCTTTTCACAAGTGCTGTGATTACTGCTGTTGTTTATTTGTTTTTTAAGCTCTTAATTGTCAGTGAAATTAAACAACTAAACTGTCAATTAATTAAGGTCAGGGTTAGTCCCATGCCTCCACAGTTGGCCTTTTCCTCCATGGCTGTACGCAGCTGCAACTCAGAAGTTTTGGGGCTCGACTGTTCAGGATGAGTAATAGAAGAGATATCATGCTGAGTTCAGAGTTTGCTAGATCCAGAGAGCTGTATCTGTGGCCACTTGTTGAGAGGTGTCTTCATGATAGAAAAGAGGAACTTGGAAAATAGAAGTTGTTTTATTATTCAGCCCTGAGACCAATTGTTTTTAGTCACTTGTTTTTCTCACTGTATGTGTGTCTTATTACACCGTGGAAACTAGAACCCCATGCATGAAATTGATTACTTGGGCATTTGATTGCTATCTGTTTCTTTAAATTAGAATTTTATTCCCTCTCCCTTCCCTTTCCCAAACACTCTTGGGCATCAGCATGAGCCTTTCCATGAATATTGTGTTCCATCAGTGGTGGTGAATCCATATGTAATGACATCCATTCCTGGAAGCATCAACTCTATGATCTGTCTCTGCTAAAACTATTAGAGAGAAGCAGCAGCTCTCCTATTTCATTACTAAAAAACACAACAGCAGGATCCTATTCCACTTTTCCTCTTTCAAACATCTTCACCTCACACTTGGAGAACTATAGGGACATTTTCCTCCCACTCTCCTCTTTTTACGATTCCTCTTTAGGTGTGTGAGTTTATGTGGGTAGTCATTTGTGTCTAACAAGGGATTATCTGATATTAAAACATTTGTATGCAGTAATAGGAGCAGCGTTGACAATAATCTTTATAATTAATCGTTTAATTTAGGATATGGCTGTGGATTATTTAATTATTTTTGCAATATGGATCCAAGAATGTTTTTCTGCATTAGTGGCACAGTTTCTGTAGTTAAAGCACATCCTGTCATATAGCTCAACAGGAGTGGCACTGTGTTGTAGGAAATGAACTGATGTCAGTTTGAAATTAAATTTCAGTCTTAAGAGAGACTCTGAATTAGTCTATATTTGGCAAGGCAGAAACTAGGTTATATGTTAACGCAATTCTTGGTGAATGGTGGATAGATTGGAGTGAAAGGAGATGAGATGACCTCATACAGTAGTAGTGGAAAGCTCAGGTCAGAAGATTGACTGAAGTACTGAAAATGGGTAATGAACAAAAAACTACACGGTAACCAGAATTATTTTAATGTGACAGCATTATACACCTAATCAGGAAGATAAAAAAAGACATTGAATTATGAAAATTATCAATGTTTATAACCAAAAAATATGTAATAAAATGTCTGGCGTGAACTTCTAAAGGGCCTCAGTTGTCTGTGTGAATAACTACTGAATCCGTTTGTTTAAAAAGGCCATGGAAATCAAACCGCTCATGAGAAAATACTAGTGCTGTCAAATGATTAATCGCGATTAATCGCATCCAAAATAAAAGTTTTTCTTTACATAATATGTGTTTATGCTAAGTTTATTTATTATGTTTATATTAAAACACACACAAACAGTATATTTTTTGATAGTATTACATATAACTGCATTTATACATTTTATTTTCTTATATTTGATATTATTTCTAAATATATTTAATATATAAACATAACATGTTTTCAGTAAATATATACATGCATGCGTTTGTATTTATATATACTTAATAAATATACACAGTACATACAAATGTATTATGTAAAGAAAAACTTTTATTTTGGATGCGATTAGTCGCGATTAATCATTTGACAGCACTAATAAATATGTAAATTTTATTTATATATATATATATATATTTAGTTACTGTTTGTAGTAAATTTAAATCCATCTTTCATAGACTATAGTACACTTAACTCTACTACAAGTGGTGACTAAAGACATTTTTTTAAATACAGAGATATGTTAAAAGCACAATTTAGTTCATATTCACGCTGATTACACACAGATGACCTTAAGTGTATCTTAAAAAGTACTAAAGAATCATTGTTAGTACATTAAGTACAAAAAAAGAAATGGAGCACTTCAAGTATGTTATGGAAGTGTACTTTTTTTTACCTGGAGTAATATACAGTTTTTCATAAATAGTTCAAATTCATGCAGTGAAAAATTAAGGCTGTTCATCAATTAAAATATGCTGATAATTCCAATTAATTTGTGAAAATACAAAGTTTTAATTTGGTTTGTCCAGATGCTTGTTTTCTGTAACATTTAGTTATGCTCTTTCCAGTTATCACACAAACTCATTCTCGTGCTGCCTGATCTCTCCAAATGTACTATAGTTTGTCTCGCAAAAACACGAAGGTATTACTTCCTTATTATGAAATGTATGTATGCATCAGTGGGCATGATTAATTGTGTTCACTTTTAACAAATGATCTTGTTCATAGTTAATCACCCTATATTTTAAATTGACAGCCCTATGACAAATACAACTTTGTCGTTACATTTTACCAGCGTACAGAGACATAGTATGTGAATGACACATAAACTAGAAACTAGAAAAATCCTAATTAATCTTATGTAAAGTCATAAAATTCTTTTTGTCATTTTCATTTATTTAAATGACATAATTATCAGCCTCTGTCTGCGTCAGGAGGATTTAATTAAAGTTATAATTCAATTTCACATAATCAATTGATATTTTAATGGAAAGCATATGCAAAGAAGAGTACCTGACAAAGAAGCCGGCCCTAATTTGCTAATATAGTGACATAAATTTGAACACCAGAGATCTATACTGCAGTAGATTTGTGAACTAGGAATATCGCATACGATTTCTGATGCATGTCGAAAGCTAAAGGCCCCACATCCGTGTTCAAACCTGATCCCTTCTAATATGTCTTGCTTTCAGAGCGGAGAATTACGCTTCCTCCATGTGAGGGGCTCTTCTGCGCACATATCAGGCCAAACATACCATAAATCTCCTTCCTGCAGCACTTTCATATACAAAACATCCTCTTTTCTCCTCAACCCTTCGCAAGAAGGGTCACGTTCACATTTTCATGCATCAGAACATCTGATCCAAAATGTACTTTACAACATAAAAGAGCGCTTGAGTAAGTGGGCGTCTCTCGCCTTGTGCTCCATATGCATCTGTTAAATGACTTGCTGATCTCATTAAATAAAGCTAATGTACTTGTAAAACAGTCGGCGGAGACAGTACATCATTGTAAGTGTTGGGGGGGTGGATGAAGGGAAGGAGAAGAGAGGAAAGGCTGGGGAGTGAAAGAGAGAGAGAGCGAGAGGAGCAGAATGGGGTGAGGTGGTTGCTGGTCAGTGGAGATGTCTCAGGCCCATAAATCTTGGCCTCTTCCTGCCTAGTTATTGTGTATTTCTTTTGGCCAGAGATTGATTGTAGCAGGGGAGAAGATGAATTTGCCCATAGACCTTCTTTTCTTCCTCTCTCTCTTTTTTTTAAGCTCCTGATGCTTGGCCAAGGTGATAATGCTCTCGTTTTTTTTTCCCCTTTTATTTGTCTCTCCCCTTCTCCCTCCCTCCCCCCTCCACGTCGTCCTGTTCTTTCCTGAGATCATTTGTTTTGGATTAGAAACAGCGTGCTGAAAAGGGGAGCCATGGGGAGCTGTGCATGGGGGTCACTGGCAGTGGAAGAGAGCGTGGCAGCGTACAAGCGTCCCTGGTGTGATGTGCACGAACACAGCACACCTATGTACACAACACACAAGCGGCTAAATCAGCTCTGGCTAGCTATGCCTGGCTCTGGGCAGATCTGCCAGGTTTGATCCTGTGGGACGGCAGCTAGACGCTCACGCCTGGATGTTCTAGCAGATGCAGACACATCATAATTGAACGCTTTTTTTGTGCTTTGAGCAGCAGCAGTCACCGATCCTCCTTTTGTGGGCACTGCAGCTGAGGGAGCTCAGGGAGCTCTCTTTCTCTTTCTCTCTGAGTGCCTCTTTTAACCTGGAACTATCAGAACATGCTCATACATGCACCCCAAAAAATAGGCCTCTGGCACTGGTTCAAAAGTAGATCAGAGCTATTGTGCCAAGGGTTTATTTTGAGGCCAAGCGATACCCATGTGCATGTATCAATCCACAGTGAGTGCAATATGCTGAAAAAATAATGAATCCCACAATGCTTGCCTATTGATTTCGTATGCCATTGTGTTTTGACCCAGGCCTGCCTGTACATTAACCAGTCTGTTTGGGCATTTTTAATCTACTGAACATTAACTAATGAGATTGATGCTTAATATCATGTACACTAATGTTGATTTATTTATTTATTTGTTTTTTATGATGGTTGGTATGTCTCTTACACTGACCAAGGCAGCATTCAAGTGATTTTTTATTTTTTTTTAATAAGTATTTACTATTTTAATATTTATTTAATACTTATTTCTGACAAAGCTGCATTTTCGGTAGCCAGTGTCACATGATCCTTCAGAAATCACTATAATATGCTGATTTGGCACTTAAGAAATACTGTATGTCTTATAATTATCAATGTAGAAAACAGTTGGGCTTCTTAAAAACAATTTATTATTTTATTTATTTATTAGGATTATTTGGTGAGCAGATATATATGTATCTACATTATATATCTGGATTTAGAAATTTATTTAGATTAGTTTATATTTTACCAATTTTGTTCTAATATAGTTTAGCAATAAGTAATAAATGATTTCAGAATTATTATTTAATTGCACATTTGGCATTGTACTCCCTGAGATCCCAAACAAACAGAATGTAAAGCCATTCTCAGCATGCGGGTTAAAGTGGACCAGGTCAGCGGACAGACTACAGGGTTCTGTCCCGCTTTCATCCTGTGCTCAAACAGACCCTTGCACACACACACAAACAGACAGACACACACGGTTTTTCCGAACGAAAGCCGATAGAGAAAACTTTGAAAGTCACGCGAGGCTCACTTTTTCCCTTTTCCTCTCTCTCCCTGGCGTTGACCTTTCTGCAACGTTGCCCCGTATTCACTGCTTGTCAGCACATGCTTTGTCCCGAGCCATCCGTCTCTGTCATTCATCACTCCTACCCTGAATCCCCTCCGTCCCATTAGCCCGGGATGAGGAGAGAGAGGGAGCGGGGTGGCGGGTGGGGCGCCGGTGAGGCCCATAGCCTGCGGGATCATTAGTGCCCCCCTCCCATCTCCCCTCCTATATCGGATTGTCGGTAAACCGGTGCACTGAGGAAGTCCAGGTGGCCTGTTGTTATTTATAACAAAGGAAACAACACAGCAGAACCATCTGACATCAGGCCCGCACGGACCGGCCACGCCGCGTGTGTGTGTGTTAGAGGTGGAGGGGTTTTCATCACTGAAGGACAGCTAAAAGTGGACCTTCTCTCCTCCCTTTTACCCTCTCTGTTCCCGGTAGACCAAGAGCGGGGGACTTATTGAACAGATGTTGGGTACACCGTCGCCAGGAAGATTGATTATTTTAATTGCCAACACTTTACTTTTTTGTAGCATCTGAATACTTAATGTCAGCTTTTGAAGGATGTTACACTGCCTGATCTTTATACCCCCAAACCCTCCCTTTCTCTCTCTCTCTCTTTTTCTCATTTTCATAAACTCTCGCTCTTAAAGCGGACTCTGCCTTTTGGATCAAACCTTACCAGCACAAGTGTTTTGGTTGGCACTTTGTGGGTGTCCACTGGGAGTGGGTGAGTGAATACAGTGAGGCGCTGGATTATACATGGCGGTCCGTTGTGACATCTGGGTTGTCTCTCTCTCCCAGAGGGCTTGTGTATACCCAGCCTGTTAGTGCCTGTCTTGGATAATTAATTGTTAATGGCAGTGCGCTGTCAGCTGGGAAGTTGATATAAACTCGTAGAAGGACCTCTTGGAGGACTCGTTTTGCAGTCCGTGATAGATTCCCATAGAGAGGTCTGTTCTGCTAAATGCCTTATGGAAATAAACAGGGGCATATGCTTGACATAACCACCCATCTCTTCATCTCTGTATGGAATACACATGCTGGTATGCTCAGGGTGGAGGTAATGCTCCCTGTTATAAAAGTTTGATATCTGTGCTGAGTCTGTGTCCAGCTGACTTCAGCAACAAATCTCAGGTTTACATGCTGCACCTATGGACTAGCTGAAATTGTGCATGCTGGAACAGTGACGTCATGCTTTTCCCCCCCCCAATTAATTTATTAAAAACATTGAATTACAAATATAAAAATATTTGCATACATTCAATGCAAGTGCATATATATAATAATACATAATCATAATAAAAGAGAGCTCATTTATATAATTATTGAAAATAAAACTAATATTCTAATATTGTGTGATTTCATTAATCAAATGTATTTATTTATTTATTTTTGTTTTTGTTGTTGTTTCTTATAGTATTGTATTTGTATTTTAGAGCTATCCCTTTAAGAAATATATAAATTGCTTTATTATTTGACTTTTCTAAACACAATACAAACATATTTGTATGTTTATTGTTTAGCTGTTCTCATAAAATAAGTATTTAAATAATAACACTGTTCTCTTCACAGAAGGGCATTAAAAAAAGCTATGGACGTTATTTGATTTCACCATGCAGTATGAAATGGGGCCAGAGACCACATCTAGTACAGAGGAAATGAGGACAGCTGCATTTACTTCCTGTACGTCTCCTGGCATGCAGTGCCTTAGAGAAGAGATTGACCACAAATGTTATTTTCTGTGCAGCCGTCGGCAGTAGGGCAGGTGTGTGCGAGTCTGCCCATACTAGTGTGGCACAGTGAGGATTGTCAAAGCTAGGGACAGGTGCTTTTGCCATCACTCTAGAGCGGGTGGGAGGGGATGAGGGAGGGCACAGACAATTAATGGCAAGGTGCAATGGCGAGACGGAGTCAGAGAGCAAGAAAGAGGAGTCTACGGATAATAAAGTGGCTCTGGTCGGCATTAATCTCCCTCACACTGCAGGCCTGTCATGGCCAGCCGGCCTGTGACTAATACCACGCTTTGCATACAGTGGTCAAAGCACTTGGCCATCAAGCTAGAAGGGCTTTGTAAAAGTAAAGGGGAATTTTACATGCCACAGGATGTTATAAAACCAGGTGAGAGAGAAAAAGACAGGGTAAAAGGAGAGTGATGAGACCGCTCGGTCTGTAGAATTGTAACAGGTGTATTGTAAGAGAATATCCAATGCCGCTGTGTGTAAAGCAAAAAATCCATAAGAGCAGTATAATGTATTCATTAGAGCTGTCAGTTTAACATGTTAATTTGAAGCAATTAATTAAAAGGAAATAATTCAATAAAAAAATTTACGCAATTAATCATGTTCCCACTAATGAAGTTTCCTGTTATCAGAGCAATTCAAGCTTGAAGTTCCACCTTAAAGATTTTGAGAGTGCAACTAGCCACATATTGTAAATGTTGTGTAATCCTGAGTACTGTACGCTCGCCAGATTGAATGGATTTCCGTGGAGTTTTTTTTAAAATTTATTTCTTAACAGAAGAACAGGCCATTAAACTTAAAAATGCATGTCATCGGCTTGCAGTTATTTTAGCTGCACTAAAAGGCTCTGTTATACTGTTTGATATTGCAATATATAGTTCACATTTTATATAAACTACTATATGTGACTGGTATTGTGGACTCTTGTTCTTTATACTCCAAAAGATACCTCAATATACAAATATGTACTCTTAATTTGCTAAAATGCATTGGACGTGAGGTGCAAATATTTATCTGTGATAGTACTGCCCTAGTGACAAGCTGTTATACCCCTGTGTTACAGTTTTTGCAAATGATCCAAAGAATACATAATGTGCACGCAGGTTCCACAGGCTGACCAAATGGAGTGGTGTCTTAAACCTGAAAAAATGTTAGCATGCCATCAGGAGCAGCACCTGTCCGAGGGGAGCCTGAGTGAGAAACGAGTGGCTATGTTTCTGTCAGCTGCTTCTATGTGTTTCTGTCAATAGCTCGTCCTGATCAATGATATTTCCAGGTCTTAACTGCTTCCATACATCCTGCACTAATTACACCCTCTCTCCTTGCTTCTGTCAAATGGTGTTTCCTCTTGCTCTCCACCGAGTGTAAATCAGAGGCATGGGCATCTGGAACCCCTCACGTAGGGCGCTGATGAGTTGGATAAGAGAAGCAGGTAATGGTGGCCGAGCTGTTGTGTAGATCATTCCTGAATGCCTTCTGTTCTGTTTGAGTGTCCGCTACATCAGGAAGAGGCTTGTTGAAAAACCACACAGCCCTTAAAAACCAGTATGACAACATTCGCCACAATCACCAAAGTCTACATTTATTATATAAGGTTGTCCCTGTTTTCTGCTGTGTATATTTTAGTACCAAATACAAAGCATTCAGTTTTCTCATGGGTGTGTTGCTTGCTATGGTGAGAAATCTATACATCAACAGTTGTGAGCAATAGTCCAAATATTGAAATCGTCTCAGGTTATGTATATAACCCTGTTCCTTGAAGGAACGAGACGCTGCGTCAACGAGACGCTATGGGAACGCCCT
>JAUCNO010000082.1:7260865-7272343 GCA_032353835.1 Enteromius viviparus | reverse complement strand
ATTTTCAGCTGCTGCCATGTTCTTTTAATACCTGCAGGATTGCACCTACATGACAATTACAATTAGATTCAATAACATAATTTTAAGTTTTACCTTTGATATTAATGCAAAAAGAAATATTAGCTTATAATAATACTAATAAATAATATTAATATTAGCTTACAATCATCTCACTGAATAGGGACATGTACTGTTACGTGAAAAAGTCAATAAACGTCACAGATTACATTACTTATTTTTTATTATACTTAAATATGTGCTCATATTTCCTGTAACTTTGCATGAACTCATCAAGTCCAGCTGGAGAAAAAAATGCCAACCTCTTTTTTCAGATGTTACCATGGTGACTCGTAATATCTACTCTCCATTGATAATGGCTTTTTAGAGTCGCGGTGTACACGCTTAACTCTTAGTTAGTCTACTCAGAGTTGATTGATCTAACTCAGATCAGCTGTTCTGAAACCCAAAACTCAGTTCTAGTTTAAACTCAGAGTTGTTTGAACCTCCTTTCTGAAATAGACTGGTACTGAATTGCACTTGTGATGTCAATTGCTTGGGTACAAGTCCCCTGAAACATTTCATGATAAAAGAGTTGTGGAAGCAAGTTATCTTATTCTTGCTTTTGTCAACGTTATCAGTTAGGTTTAATGTAGGTGGTGTGTTATTTTCAAGTGTGATTAAAGCATTAACCTTAAAGCCATGTTTATTTTCATCTGTTTTGGATAAAACTGAAAGTTTTCACTGGACATTTTGCTTTGAAGGTGTTGCAAATTAAAAGTATTAAATCAGTCTATCCAGCTTTTGTTCAGTGTTCTTTCGTTGAGATTTGAATGAGGAAATTGCATGAAATTATGATACATTTCTGTATTTATTTTTTTGTCATTTGGGGCTTTACAGACCCAAATTCCTATTCACTTCGATCACTTTCATTATAATAAAACAAGCCAGGATATTCATCAAAAAAACATTATGTAATGCAGAGAAGAAAGTAAATCATTTGGTTTTGGACTGAAAAGTTTCAGTAAATGACAGTATTTGGATTTTTGGGTGAATTTCAGTCTCTCTGCAAACAAGGGACTTTTCACTGTCCTCTCTAGAGTTAGTTTACTCAGGCTCCTTCAGGCGAAATATCTGCCTTTAAACAGAAAGACAGAGCTGAGCATATATGATGAAAGAAAGGAGTTTTGGTCAGCTTTTGAGTTTGAGAGTCGTGTTTCAGTAGATACTGAGGAGGGAGAGGAAAATCCCTGAGAGTTAAAATAATAATTACAGGGGGCTTTGATTTGCACGATACTGCAGACGTAACTGGGTCTCCCTTCTTTTCCCAACCCCATTGAAATGCAGCAAAAAAAAATTTACATTTCTCTCTGGTAATGACTTCTAGTCTTTGGAAAAGGCTTTTATGTAGAAAGTACCAGTATGTGAGACTGAGGGACTGAGAGTGTGCCTTCACTTTGCTTTTTCTTATTCTTTTCACTTACTTGAGTGTTTGCAAAAAATAATACAGAAAGCAGTTAATATCAGCTGCTTTTATACAGACAAGCAGTCTCGTTAATAACAACAGAGCCTTAATTATATTAACTGCTGTTTTAGGCATGGTGAGTAATAAATGCTGTGTTTTGCTCTGCTGCATAATTACTAGATCATTAATTAATGAATTATCAGTTGTATATGACTTACAGATGAATAAGTATTTTAACATAACAGCGATGACAGTGATTAGATTACTATTCCACCGTCTTCAAGAAACCGCATGAATTAAACATGCATCATAAAATCAAGAATCTCAAAAATGTCCTGGTATCGTTCCTTTATAAATCTGTTTTTAAGACAGCTCACTCTCACCAGTGGCCAAGAAATCAAAACATAGGCGTGTGCTGTGGAAATAAGAAAGTATGAAAGAGATTTTTTCTCATTTGGCTGGTGAGGATATCCAGAGCAGCCAGAACCCCATGGCTCTGATTAATCTCAGGTCCAGTAAAGTGAACAGCTCTCTAGAGCTCTTAATGACCTCAGGTCCGGGACGGAAAGCATTTGTTCATATAACTGTCAATTGTATTGTTTTTCCAAAGTTATTTTCAGTTTTAGTTGTATCAGTGCTGTTGATTTATGAAATCTATTTTAACCATACTTGCAAGGCAGAGTGGTATAGATATTCCTCAGCTGCTGTGGTTAGAGGTTTCTATTAAATTAAAATTCAATTATTTTCTAAAATTATTGATTAAACCTACACTTTTGCAAATCTTTCAGTATGAATTAGCCTTAATATCCCTTATAACAACTCGGCCTCAAATTCATTGTTTATTAATGTATTTAAAGCGATAGTTCACCTGAAAATGTAATTAAGTCTGGTTTTCCTCTTACATTGTTCCAAACAAGTATGACTTATTCTCTTTGTAAAGATTGCTGGGAATCAAACAGTACATTTGCCAGTATTCGTCATATAGATAACAAAGTACTGAAAGATTTCTCAAAATATCTTTGAAAGAAATATTATGGTTTTGAGGAAAAAAAAAATTTGGGTACACTGTCCCTTTAAGATAAAATTTTAAATGTTAAATAGAATATTCTATACTCAAGTCAGCCAAAATTTCATCACAATATTTGCATACTGAATTTGAGTTAGCTTTCTCTTGCGTGTGGTTGAATATCGAATCAACACTGCTCATGTTATCACTGCTCTGCCTTTTATAAGCACTGCTTTTTTGTGCAGAAATGCCTTGCTTGATTACTTTACTGTAAATTTTCTTGTCAGCTAATAGTGATAGTTTGAGTTAGATATGGATTTATATAAGGTTTGACTAGAATATTTCATGCCATATTATTTTCCATGCACCCATGGCCTTGCTATTTCTGTTTCTAGTTTCCAAGATGGAAATTTACAGCTGCACTCCACATTGAAGGACCACATTCAGAGCATCTGTGATGCATGTGAACACACCATTCAAAAGTTTAGTGTCAGAGAAAGGTCTTTTTAAAGGAAATTAACACTTTTGGGCAGCAAAGATTCATTAAATTGTTTAAACGTGACAGTAAAGACATAAAATATTTATTTCAGGTGAATGCCTGAGATCTTTCTATTCATCAGAGAATCCTTAAAACAGAAGAAATCAGACAGCACAAAAATGTTTTCAACATTAATAACAATAACCAATTTTTGATTAAGTAGCTTTGGTGAGTGTAAGAGATTTTGTAATGCTTTATTTTAAGGTGTCATAATAAAAGAACAATTACCTAATTAGGTAGTTAGTAGTAGCCATTGTACTTAAATGAAAAAAAAGATTATTCCTGTAAATAAGTTGTGGAACAGCCTGTAATTACAGTTTTTAGTTATGTCGATACAAGCAGCCATTGTTACACATATGTTACAGACCGTGTCTGTTACACAGCTACTTGCACTTAAGTACAAACTGGATTACATCAACATAATTACAAACTAAACCGTTTCATAACTTATTTACATGGTAAGTACATTTTGTTTTATGTAATTACAATGGCTAATTTAATTACTGGGACACCTAAAAAAAAAAGTGTGTTACCGAGACTTCTTTTTAAACTTTCAAACTTTTAACTCAAGCACACAACCAGTGCTTGTATGTGCTGTGTCTTTTTAACCTCTTTATCATGAGTAATCCTAATGCCTGGCCATCACCACACAGTCCTGACCCAAACCAGAGAGGTTAGATATAAAGGTTAGGAAGGTTCAGAGGTTGATGCTGAGATCGTAGGTCATGTCTGGTAGGGCTTGTGTGAAAAGAGCCGGTTGATTATTGCATGCTTCAGCAACGACTTGCATTTCGCACTGATCTATGACTTTTCAGGGGGGTGGTTTTCCCCAAGTCTCGTTTGAAAGAAATGAAAGAGACATAATCCACAAAAAAGACAAGATGTCCAGTCATGAAGATAGCAATGGGTGGGGAACAGCAATATATCTCCAGCATTTATCTTCAAGGAATTATTTTTACAACTAGACCTACTTAAAAAAAACATAATTACTTCCAAATAAGTACTTGAAATGATCCACAATCAAGATTAAATTTGTTGTTGGTTGATTATTGTTACAGAAATCACTAGGGGTTAATGGGTGGTCTTCTGATCTTCTACTTCTCAAACTACACAATTAACTAATAAAACATCTGACATCATATATGACCAGAATGTCAGATATTAAAATAAACGCATGCTTCTAGTCCGGTGTTAAGGAGCAGTTATGCCACTGTCCTGTGAGAGCCTCTATTTATAGTGTTGTGTTTTCTTGGTTGGTATCTGTGTTGATGATAAGGATGCAGATATCTTGTTTCCCTCGCTCATTATCTGTTGGAATGCAAACACATATCAAACACATCAACATTTAGACACAACGGGTTGGAGGTAAACTGGGAATTCTTTGGTCGTAGGAGGGGAAGGAGATTGTTAGCTCAGAGTTATGTAAAAGTCACACTTTGTCAAAGAGGAATTCCCAGACTCGAGGCAGTCAGCGGCTGTTATTCCCACAGAGGGTATGACAGGATGGGAGTCAGAATAGGAGGTGAGTGTTACTGTGAGGTCACTTCATGAAGTGGAAAGATGGGCTGGTCTGAGAAACTAATGCTTGCTGTAGATAATGGAAAAGGTTTGTGAGCGCTAATGTAGAGAATTGCATATTTTGCCCACAAGTGGTTCCGTGTAGTAATAAATGAGGACTTACATCTTCTGTTTTCTCTCTTCGTCTCATTTTCTTTCTCAAGTATACACACGCACACAGATGCAGCACTGTCTGTGAATTGTTTAATCTAAAGATTCATTGTACGCAAGTTTCCGTTCCAGGACAAATACATGCAGTATTTTTTCTCGCACTGGAATTTTAATTGATTCAGTGACAATGATGCATGTTGTGCACAAAAATGGTAATCACTGGTCTTATTGGCTTTTTATGAAACTTTCAGGACAGCCCGTTGAAGCTTTATATTTCATGTTTTTTAATAATTTTCAAACTCTGGTCTGTAAAATAATCAATACTTATTATTTTGGGATGCTAGAAATTCCCCAAAACATTTGTCTATTGTACAACCCTTCATGAAAACTGCTGTTATTGCTTTTTCCACCACTGTTTTTTTTTTTTCTTTGTTAAATGCTATTTAATTATTATTGATATTTTACAATTAGTAACAAAGATTGCTGCATAATTATAATTTCTCTCCCCAGATGAATAGCACATAATTTATAGAATAAAATATTTTCATTTATAAACCCACCCACTAAACGGCACATAAAAGTGAGCAAATGTTACGTGTCTGTCGGATCGTTTCTCCCTGTCTAAGTGGGCGGCACTGCAATGTGCACCAGACTTTAGTTTGGCCATTCGACACGACCAGCATCCTAAATACCTGACGTGCCATAAAAACGAGAGCTAGAAAGAGGAAAATCCGTCTAAGAGCAGTGATGCTATATGCTCTGTGTTGGTGGTCTGGCTGGAGTTTGGCAGGAACTCGTTGTGGTGTAGTCTGGGTGACCCGGCAGGTGGGTCTGAAGTAGTATAAACTCATAAGCTTGCCATCACAGCTATACCCACTCCTGTGATCCGACAAAATCATAAATACCCTTACGTTGCAGATTTCAGTCTTCCAACATGTGGTTTTGATCAGTGATGAGGCCCATCTGAGTAATACCTATATAATTAGATGTTTGATTTGATACAGCATACAGTAGTAAACCACCGAACAGTGCTAACCTCATCTTAGCAACTCAAACCAGAGCTTTGAAGCTTGTTTAAATCCATGCAGGCTTAGATAGCGTGCCTGTGCCATGTGAAAGCTGTATTAAGGTTTAAACTGCAAGAGATAGCACCGCTTACCGTTATCTGTGTGTGTGAGATCAGGTTTTACAAGGACTCCCCAAATCCTACCGGTTTTAAGAGCCGCATTCCCACAGCTCAACCTGCCCATGTGTGTGTGATTACCTCACATCGATGTTTATTCAGTTTAGAGCGTGAAGGTTTTTCTTGATCTACCTGTTTCGATGTTTATTGGTGGGAGTTCTAGAGAGTTTTATGACCTCCAGGAGCAGCAGAGAGGGAGAGAGAAAACTCTTCCTCTGAACCAGACGATGCCCTGAAAGCCTATAAACTCATGCCACGCTAAACGAGCTTTTAAACGCGCACCAAATATAAAAAAAATCCATAAACCACTTCTTTTTTTGAACAAAAATGGCCCTTTTTATAACTTTGCCAAAGGGTAAGATGTCAGGATGGAGTCTTTGTCTTTTTTGTTTTCTTCTGTCTCTCCGTCTTTCTCCATTGTTTACACTGTCTTGCTTAGGGTGGAGGAGGTTTCAGACCGCAGACCAGTGTGTTGCACTTGGACTAAAGCAGAGCAGCAACATATTCTCCCCCTTCAGTCACATTCAAAACAATCCGGCAATCACTCCACCGGTGCTGATTATATTGGCAAGTCTTACAGCTCAGATCCACGCATAAAAATGTGATGATTTTAAAACAATGATGATTTATAACGATGATATTATTTTAGATTAGGATCACAGTAAGGAGGTAGAATTACTCTGATCTCTGTCTGCTTCTCGATCATACACCCTTTTCTAAACTTCTCCCAGCTGTTCTTTACATTGTAGTTAAGAAATGAATGTCTGACACGGTCTTCTGAGAATGACTATGAGTTATGACAGTCCTTGAGCAGGCGAATGCGCTGTCTTTAGTTTTTGCTCTTCCCCCACACACCGTCTATCTCATCATATTTCAGTCAAGCGCACGTCCCCACACAAAGACTCTCTCTGGATCGAGTGCCGTGGGGGGCTCGCTGTTTACCATAAGGCCTATTTTTGTTCTATTACGAACTTGACTTGCGTGTGATGGATACCAATGCTTATGTTTACTTTATGAATGAAATATCTTTTTGAATGAGGCAAGCTGTTTTTTGATTTTGAGGATGTTTTCAAATGGATTTTGATGCATTTTTTATATAATAAATGATAATATTTGCATAACTCTTTTACTTTAATGACAGTAGCACAAGGCTTGTATATGATTCGTGTCATGATTTTCCATATCTGATTAGTGACTTGTCCTATTAATAAAAAAAATTAAATTAATTTAAAAAAATAAGTGCAATCAATAAGTGTTTTTGTCATAACCTTTAACTATTTGTTATATTTCACCTGATCCTTAAATTTGTAATTGAAGTTATATTTATTTACATATTTTAGAACCATCAAATCATTAATAGTAATAGTTTATATGGTATATGCATGTGTATTTGTATTTATTATGTATGTGTATATATACTGTGTGTGTATATATATATACGTATATATATATATATACACACACACCCATGCATGTATACATTTAAGGAAAATATGATATAGGCTATAATATAAATTATGCAAATAAAAAATTAAGTACATGTAAATATTTTCTATATATATTATATAATAAATAAAAATTAATGATTTGATAGCGCTACCATATATATTATATTATATTATTACATAATTTAACAATTAATTTCAAATTAACATAAAACCATATCTTTTTTTTTCTCTTAACATTTTATTTTCTTTCCATATCTGATTAGTGACTTTATTTGACCAGATTATTAATATTTGTATTAAAATTATATATATTTATAATTATCTATGTGAGATTAAGAAAATATTATATTATATAAAATTTCGACAGTTCATTTACTTGAAATGAAACACATGGCAAACATGTTTTGTTTTGCATTTTTCAAAATTCTAAAACATAATTTTCAGGTTTAAATTGAAACATATCCTATGTGCACATAAACACACACACACTAAAGTTGCCTCAAATGTGGTGAGTGTGATGTAGGGAGTGTTTGGGTGTGGACTTGGAGAATTAAGGTCGAGTTGTTTTGTAAGAGCACTTCCAAGAAAAGAAAACAGTGGCTGCAAAAAGACCAATTCCTAAAAATTAAGCACACGGCCAAATGAAGCCTCGCTCAAAAATGCGCACATGTATCATGCATCTTTAAACTGTCAAGTCCTCTGATGTGTGAATGTTTGATGCTCACTCGGGATATCTGCTTCTTTTTCTGTACTTCTCTGAAAGCGAAGGAATACTTCAAGCTCTTTCCTCCTCTTTTCATTCATGTAATAATGACAGAAGGAATGATGGGGATGTCTTGAGGTTCAAGGTTTAGTCCACCAGAGGAAAACCCATTTGTCACGGGTAACATACGGTTCAGTGCAAGAAAGCCACGGGGTTATTAGCGAGTCATACTAACATGTGTCATCAACCCTCCTGATGCTCAGGAATTTTATCTTCCGTTCTAAACACACAGCTGTGCTCCAAAAGTCCTCCGAAAGTGTGTGTTTTTAACTTTTAAACGCAACATTCTTCACTTTTCACCGATATGGAATGCTGTTTTTGTGCCTGTTTTGTTTAAATGAATATTGTTAGGCTCCAGATGGCGGTTATCTTAATGTCTCTTGGCTTTTTTGGCGAGTCCTTCACAATGCACTCCCTTCTTTGCCCTGTGCTCACTATTTATCCTTCCCCTTTTTCTTATCCTTTATCCTTCCCTCCCTTTCTTATTCTCTATTCTGTTTTCCCTTAACCTGCGTGTAGGGAGAGTCAGAACTGTGAGATATCACTCGCATTTAGCCTTGGTCAGTTTGACTGTACAGTAAACATTTACACCATTACATTTATGTGCTTCACAGATACTGTCTAACCGAATTAGACAAAGCAGTATTTTGTTAGTGGCAAATGTAGCATTATTATTCTCTGGTCCCATCAGTCAAGCACAGATAGATAGCTTAATGTTTGTATTTCACAGTCTGCTAACAGTCTGCACAGTCCATGTGTGAAAGTGTGTGTGTGTATATATGTTCTTGTTAATAAGCTTTTGAGTTGAAGGGAGGCGGTGAGTGTGTTTTAACAGTGCAGTGGTACTGAAGCTCAGACTGGCTTGTAAACACGATGGTGTTCTGCACCCATACGTCAGAGCACACAAACAAAGGGCATGAACCAGTTGCACACACACAAACTGCAAAGTCTTATAAAAATCTCATAAAATGAATGTGGCTTGCATGCAAAGAGAAATTAAGCTATGAAACATGGCTGTTTTTCCAAGACAATATGCTGAGAGTTTACTGTGAGTAATAACACACATGCTCTTAAAGGTAAAGTGACATTTCTGAACCAGTAACCCAAAAGAAAACAAAACTAACAACTTTATTCAACAATTTCTTCTCTTTCGTGTGAGGCATGTTCAAGTAATTAATAACAGAATTTTTTTATTTTTGGGTGAGCTATCCCATTAAGTTCATAAGCCTGTATATTGTTAAGGTACTCAAATTTAAACTCTGCATAATTCAGTTAAACTACAGCAAGAATCAAAGAAAACATGGTAAGTTTAGCAGAATCAGAAAGACTATAGCACATTTGTGACCCTCAATCACAAAACCGTTTTTTCAAAATTAATCTTTCCATTGATGTATGGCTTGTTGACAATATTTGGCGTAGACACAGCTATTTAAAAAACCTGAGAGTGCAAAAAATCTAAATACAGAGAAAATTAAAGTTGTCCAAATGAAGTTCTTAGCAATGGACATTACTAACCAAAAATGACATTTTAATATATTTAAGATAGGAAAATATCTTCATGGAACATGATCTTTTATCTCTAGTTTGTAATTGCATTAGGGAAGGAAAACCTCCCATTTTTTTGCTTTTACAGTAATATTATGCGGGCCTGTGCGAGTATGTGTGGGATATATTAAGTGAGCTGCACTGTCTGGTCAGTCTGATAGCCATCTATGCTTACATCAGGCCGAACTGCTGTCAGATGCTTAGCATTGCTTGCCTATTAAAACAGGAAGGATTTCGTAATCAGCCACTGGCACGTGGCTGTTGGTCCCATTCCAGAAACCTTTCAACACTGGGATGATTGTGTTTGCTTATTGCCTTTCTCTAAAAGAACAGGCCTTTTTATAATTTTTCTGTGACTTAGAATCAGAATCAATTTTATTGGCCAAGTATACTTGCATATCCAAGGAATTTGACTCTGGTAGGTGTTATGCTCCAGACATGCAAAATGACATGGATATCAAGACAATTTATAATAGATAATATACATACTATCAACGTCCATCATTATGCATACATACAGTGGTACTATGGATATATGATGGATATCAAGACAATAGACAATGTACAATAGATAATATACATAGACTACCATCAACATTATCTACAGGTATAAATTATACTAACAGTTAAGAAATAGAAGGTGCAAGGGAAAACATAGTGGTGCAGGTGTAGTGCAAGAGTCATAGCCAGTGCAAATACCAAGATGAATACCAATTAGATTTTGACAAGTACATAAAAAATGTAAATCGTTACATTTTGGAGAATGACGAGATGCATTAGTCTCAGAGAGTCTGTGATTGTTTTGCACATACATGCATATCACATTTTTATGCATATGCTTTTGATGTTCAGTGCTTGTCTATCAAGGACAGCAGTTGGGTTTTCATATTCCATGGCGGAATGGCAGTTATGTAATAATGTTCACCGGCACAGAATTTCATGGTGGCAGATGACGAATCCCCGAGGACTTCGATCACTCTCCTTGCTCTCAGTTCAATGTGTCTGTGCACTTAACAAGACATGACAAAGTGTGCTGAGGATTTAGGTCAGCTTTTTTGAGTTTTGTACTATTCTTCAATCTTTGTGTGCATTAGACATACAATACAATGTTTAATTAGGTGACATTCGGCTGGAAATTCGACTGCGATTGAGATTTTATCTTGAATTCCTTGTATAGATTCAAAGTAAGCCGTCTCTGCACCTCCCTGATGTGTTTCATTATAGAGTGCTCTTGAACAGAAGTTCTCAGTATGAGGTTGTGGGCTTGTGCTACATCAAAGTAGATCAGCATGAGCCCTAATATCAACAGCTGGCAGCTGTTCGCACAGGCAGTTCAGAGGTGAGTGGGTTCTACATGATCCTCATATGTTTAATGCAACCCCTCTGCCACACCAGTGGTCCATCCTACCTCATGATATCCAGATGCCCCAGCTGAGGTGAAAACATAAACTAGGCCCCGCCTTTAGTCTCTGGTCTGATGCTCTGGTCCATCCCCAGCACCCCTTTTGTGGCAGCAGTGATTCTGCAGTTTTTCTCTTTAGGCATATCAATCAATCACTTTTATTTATATAGCACTTTTAACAATACAGATTGTAGCAAAGCACTGAACATTATGGAATAGGAGAATAGAGTGATGGTAATGTATAATGATGAGATTAAACAATTTATTTCTTCAATTCAGAGATGGTCTCTGTAATCAAAACAACAATAATCACTAGAAATTAGTTGCCCCCAACTATTGGTGCTTTTCCACTGCATAGTACGGTACGGTTCAGTACAGCTCACTTATGGGGGGTTTTCCACTGGGAACAGTACCTGGTACCTGGTCCTTTTTTTAGTACCACCTCAGTCGAGGTTCCAAGCGA
>JAUCNO010000082.1:7222683-7260765 GCA_032353835.1 Enteromius viviparus | reverse complement strand
AAGGCGATTTGCAAAGATTTATTAAAAGACATTATACTCACTGCTTCTGTAGGTGAGGCTGGATCATGAATGATTCGCACGAACATATAGGCATTTCAGTTGATCAAGGGGGCGTTTCCCTTCAGAACCAAATGTAACGTTAATCTTTACATTTCACTCAGATGTTGGGGGTAAATGTCTACTGCTATGTTCATTAATACATTCAACAACAAAACACCTCAATTGCTTAGGATTCTTGCTTGTCTCTGCGTCTCAGTCTGATGACGGCTCACTTAGGGGGGGTCTGAGGTAAGACACCAGTTCGGTCTGTGTGACACGCTGCTCTCAATCAACTATTGTGGTAGTGGCCTCTGTCGGTGTGACACCACTTGTGGATCTTTATCATTGTAGGGTGGTGGTGTACACACATTCCCAACACACATTTCAGTCCCAACAGCTTATAAAAGTGCATTCGGTACCGGATGACCCCTTTAATAATATGCTGATAATTTCCAAAGCCTTGAAAAAGAATGAAAAGAAAGGTAGCAAGCAAATAAATATTACACTGTACTGCTGCTCTTGTCGTCAATCTTCTTTTGAAGCGAATTTAAAATGTATAAAATAAATAAACTTTTGTTTTTAATCAACAGTACAGGCTACGTGCGAGCGTTGCATCATGTTTACATTAATCTACACCCCGCCTCCAGCAGCAAGGGGGTGTCAGAATGTTCGAAAACAGTATACCGTCACTCAGCCGCTTCAAAAATTCTTTTTGCCCTCAAACGAAAAATAGCTTAATTTGAAGTTTATCAGGGCCTTTATTGTTTTTTGTCTGCACAGGTTATTTTATTTTATAGATCTGTTCTGGGTAAAGGAATTGTTTACCCAAAAATGAAAATTCTGTCATAATTTTCTCACCCTCAAATAGTTCCAAACCTGTACAAATTTTTTTTTTTTGCAAAACACAAAGGAAGATAATTTGAAAAATGTTTGTAACCAGGCTGTTTTGGTCACCATTGACTTTCAAAAAAAAAAAAAAAAAATACTATGGAAGTCAATGGTGACCAAAACAGCCTGGTTACAAACAGAAGTTTGACTTGTGGTTTATGCTATTTAAAGTAACTAATAGCTAGGTATTTTGAAAACATATTAAGTGAAATTATTTAAATCTCCTATTCTAGTCAAATGACAATTACTTGCCACGTGGAAACCTAATGTGTCAAACTACATTAACTATGTCAGCAATAACAGCATTGCCACCTTCAATCATGGCTCAAGCTTGTATGCAAATAAACTAGGCCAAAATATCTAAAAAATGTTCCCCTTGGTTTTTCAATTTCTTTTTTAACGGCCTTATGTGTCAACAACAATCAGTGTGGAGACAGTCAACCAGTTTCGGTCAAACAAGTCTAAGGAATGGATAACTCCACAACCTGGTATTTGGCTTTGAGGTGGCATAGGTCCAGTCACCACAGGCCACTCTGCAATCCCCAAAATAGTCACTTCAAATTATAGGTTCACTTTGGACTCAAAAAGTGCAGAGCCTGATTTTGGTAGATGTTAAGAATATGTCTACGAACACTGGTGGGTATTCCAGCAGATCTGCGTTTGGAAACTTTCTTTTGTGCGATTAAGGAACTAGCGAACCCCTGCAATGTTTTCCAACTCAAAACCACAAGTCTGTATTTTGGTGTTTTACTCCGTCTGGAGGAATAATAAGATGTCTATGGGAGAGCCACAGCATTGTAAACCTACAAACACCTACTTTATATTTATAATATAAAACAGAGATTAGAGTCCATTTGCTTTTGTACTTAGTTTACATGTAATGCAATTACAGATCGCAAATTTCCAATCTTTAGCACTGTCGATGATACAGTCTGGTCAAGCAGTTGAGGTTTCCATGCTTCATATGTATAACGGCGCCCCCTTGATCTATTTACAGATTAACTGGAAGCCAATTAAATAATCTGTCTGACAGTTTCTAGTTGACAGGCTGTAAATGCCAAGTGAACCAGATCAGAGCCGAGCAGACAGTCCAAGGTGAAGCACATTGGCCAAGAGGCACTGAAACCTTGAGTGGTAGACAATCTCTCTGTTCACCACGCCAAGTTGTGTATGTGTATGATTGAGCTAAAGGGGCTGGAGCTATGCTAGCTATCACAGCTGATTGATTGTCCTCCAAAGCCCATTACCTTGTGTTCTGTTTCAGGCTGCCAAGCGTCTCCCCTTTGCTCCTGTTCACACAGGCTAAGCAAAACATTTAAACACTTCAGCTGATATTAATTAGCAATCACTTAGTCTGTATGTCATATATAATTTAATATAACACATTCTACACACATCCAGTATTTAATTTATTATGCTAAATATTTTTTCTTTTATAATAATGGTATGTTGTTTGTATTTCTATCATTTCAGAATGATATTTTCAATGAGAGACTGATCCATGTTATATTAAAAATATATATGGATATGTCTTGAGATAGTGTTTTTATTGGACACTCTTATACTCTTGTTATGGTTTCCAGGTGCACTAATATTCATAAATTTTTAGACTTCTTGTGGTTGATTTATTCAATCCAGGTAGGTATTTATTCGAATTTCCACTTATACTCAAAGTAAAATGTTGTTTTTTTGTACCTTTGTTGCATGAGAAGGACAACGGAACACCGGATGCTACCTCTTTTTTGTACAAGCTTTGACTTTCCTTAATGCTGTTTATCTGAACCTTAGTGGAAGGGAGGCAGACTTAAACAATGGCTAGATTTACAGGAAACAGATAAGCAGCGACTAGGTAATTTAAAGGCGGTTGGAATTATCACAAACATCGAAGCGGTTGAAGGTCCATGACCTTGAGAGTAACTTCAGCAGATGTGTAAGTGCAGAGTGACCTCACAAAACAAACTCTATGATTTCTCTGGAAACACAAGTAAACCACAGCTCAGATCAACGTGATTTTTAAAATGAGATGTAAAAAGGGAGCGTGCATCGAGACTTCAACAGCCCACTCCCTTTCCAAAAATCCTGTGTGGATTCTGTTATATGTAACATCTGTGTCAATATTATTAGATCCGTCAGCCTTTTGCGCTTTTAAATTGCACAAAGCAAACGGGTTTCCATCTGTGAATGGTCAGCCACGAAAACACTCAGGTATGGGGGAGTGTGTTTTTTTTTTTGTGTGTGTGTGTGTGTGTGTGTGTGTGTATGCATATGTGCATGTGCTACTGAACTACATGAAGCTTCCAAGGAAATATTTTAGCCCACACTTTCCTGGAACTTGACTTGAATCACTGAAGGGTTGTGAACAAACATCTAAATGTGCCTTGATTTCAAAGATTAAAGCAATGTGCTAATAATTGATTATAATGTCTGTTATCCACGAAAAACCAGCATGAGGTTATGTGCATATTTAGAGTAACACGTAGTACTTTGCACTACTGTATACTGTAATACTGCAGTGCCAACTTCCACATGGTAAGATTTTGATTTATCAGATGGGACACTGTAAACAATGGCACTGACTTTATTTGATACAGCCCTTACCCTCTTATACTCACCAATCTGACCTTTCTGATGGGCCTCTTGTTCACATCATTGATTAGTTCATCTTCTTGGCAGGCCTTCCTGTTTGTACATATGGTAAACAACTTGCTGACCTTAATATGAAACTATCCTCACTATCCTCTGCAATACTATTTCAGATGTTTTGTTTGACAGCACATGTATATTATGAAGACGCCTATGGCATCCGCAATTACATCAACAAGACATTATATATATATATATAAATATATAAGCACCATTTACTTGCAAAGAGTCCCGGAATTAATAAAAATGTGAAACCCAGGCTGGTTTTAGTGTGGCTGCCCAGGAGAGCAAACACCAGCATTTTTTATTCTGGATTAAAAAAGTGATCTAGTATATTTAGGTTTGTTATTGAAAAGTTGTCAAACATCATATGTTCAGCCCTGCATGAATAAAGCAGTATGGGTTTGTGTAATAGTGCAATGGGATGGGGTGGGTGGGGTATGTTACAGTCTCGTCAGTAAAAGTTTACCCACACGCTGGGAGGAACCATTCCCCTCGCCAGTCGACCCACACAGGACACATTTGAGCTGAATTCTCCCTCTCCCCTGCACAACCTTTCCCTCAGATATGCTCGGCACAGCGCGGATTCAACACGCTGCATCACGAACTAAACACGGACCTCGAACAGAGCACATCTCAGGTACGTGGATGGTACGTTTTACCGAAATATATAAACATGTGAGAAAATTGGCTCGTTGACGAGGCTTTCTCGTAGACCCCGCAGAATTAAACGCGATTTCAGCTGCTGACGTTAGTAACGCTGACCCGTTCAATAAACGCAGGGGATCAAGCGTCTCATAAGGGATGAACTTGCGAGATAACGGGCTCCTGCATCTATCGTCCCGTAGGCTAAGTCCCTGCATCTATCACAGAATAAATGACCGCGGATACCGCTGGATTGATATTGAGGACTGAGACGAATTGCATTGATGATTATCGGATAATTTGTTGCTTTCCGCTGTGGAAAAAAAAATACTTCAGAAGGCAGACAGCTCGCTGCTTTTCTGTGAATTGTGTGCTTAGGGGTCGGGCGCAGTGCGCAAGATGTGTGCTACATTAGCGAGGTAAAGGGTGAAATGAGCAGATTGTGTAGTGCAGAGGAAGGATGAGCTTCACATAACATGCCATTATAACTTTGATGTCAAGTTATGTGCACACGGATTCACTGGATCCTATTACAAAAGTGCTCAAATCCACAGCTAATAACACTTTCTTTTTTTAATTCTTTAAATATTCATGTCTCACTGTACACGCACACGCCATTTATTTGGTCATTATATTTATTTAATGTCACTGGCGTTAATAAAAAATAAAATTTAACTTAAATTTTAAATGCAAGAATTGGTCGTGGGGGTGTTTACTAACCTCCTAATTTCCCGATATCTCGTACATATTTTACATATTAACAGGTTGTATTTTAACTCTTCAAACTTTTTAATAACCATAAAAGTTCTGTAAAATGCGCACGAGAAACGCATGATGCGCATAAGAAACAAGCACGAGGCATTTTTTATAAATTTGTCTCAAAACTTACGTTTTTGCGCTAGCTAGCTTTGTATGGTGAAGTGGATTTATGCTAATTATTGTAGATTTAGCAAAAGCTATCTTGAGTTAAATGCAAATCAGAAGAGAACGAACTCAAGGCTATAGAGGGGCGTGGCTACATCATTGGCGGTAAAAATAAACATTTGCCAAAGAAATCGCGTTTGTTTGGAGGTAACCATAGAAACAGGGGTCTGAGCGAAAGTTATTCGTTAGATACGTCAAAATGTATAGCATACAGACTATGTTAAAAAAATAAAAAGTTGCTGAGTTGACAAATTGTCTGGCAAGATGAAGTTGACATTACTGAAAACAACTGGCTTATGGCCTAAATGTGAATGGAGATCAGGCAGCTTCTATTGGCCGTGTCAGCAGTTGCTGTTAAACTGTTCAGACAAACAGCCTCCTGTTGTGTTGACACTGGCTGAATAGTGAGTAACATCAAAGGACATGCGTCTCACGTGCAGAGGAAGCGACCTGTGTGAGTTCACGGGATGCGAAGAGTGAGGTGCGAGGTCAACAACTCTGCACCGGATGGTAACTCCATTCAATTGGAAAGCTACTGTTCCAAAGAAGCTCTAGTTTTGGTGGCGCTTTTGACCTTGATTTGTGTAGATGCCAGAAGAGTCTGGGTTTAAAATGATCTGTTATTTGTGTAAGGTGTTGTTTTGTAAACAGAATGGAACTAGTACAATGTATAACAGGTTTTTTGGAGGATGTTGGAAAGGAACTATTGGAGCATGTCTGTCCTCATGTGGTCTACAGATTTTTGTTTTGAAACGCAAGAGTTTTGTGGTTATTTAAAGCTGTGGATGTTGGAAGCTGTTGTAAAAGGTGAAGAAACATAACAAATGGTCACTCACAATAAAAAATCTGAATAGGTCAAGTTACGTTCTGACAACAGTGTAATTTAGATGAAAGATTGGTGGTAGACTAAAAATAAATAGCATATAACTATAATGATAAAATAATCACACCAATGCATGTTATTGTTTGGTGGATTCTGGTTGGCCGTCGATGTTTTTAGCATCCAGCATCTAAACAAAAATGAATCTGAAAGTGATTCCATTATCATTTCACTGTTAATTACAACAATTAAAACGTAACAGTTATTGCTATAGCTATCGTCCTTGGGGATGATAAAGGGGCTTAGATTTCATGTATATCAACATTCCACCACTCTTTATTTATTGTTTTGTCCATTGGAAAATGGATATCTGATGACTACTAACAATATTGTTTAGTACACAACTTTATTTTCACCAAGCAGCACGGAACTAAGAAACATGTACATTCAAAGCTGTCTATTTAAGTATTCCTTAGGTCTAAAGAAACAAGAGGGCAACGGAAGGACAAAAGAGGAAGAGAGCTGAATCACAGCATCACTTATCTAGTGGTACGTGGAGAAAGACTGAAGTCTGTTTCCTGGAAATGTGCTGATACCGCTGGTGCATGCATGCAGTTGGTCACAAAAGGGAATTTTGAATGAATTAAGTGGTGAGGGCTGTTCATTACTGAGCAGACTGTTGACATTATTATTTCCTAGCCTAAAAACTGCCCAGTTAGTCATTCAGATGTATTAGATAGCAATTTCAGTGGATTTCAATTTTTCAATTTTAATTTTTGTTCCTTTCGGTGGTATGTTGTTTTAATTTTAAAGTGTAGTTTAGTTTGTGAAGATAGAGTGTACAAGTCCTCTGTGATAGAGATTAATATATAGAGTTGTCTCCTTCAGAAAACAGAATATTTTATCTCTTTGTATTAGCATAGAGCAAATCATTAGGTTCAAGTGCAGATCCTGAAAGATTTTCATGATCAATGTAAGCGTTTTTACGGTTCTTGTCTACACTTTTGGCAACAAAACACATTAAAAGAACTCCTAAAGGTTTTTTTTTTTTGTTACTATTATTGGAATGGTTGACCACTGTATATACAAATACCTTCTTAAAAACCTCACTTCAGAACAGTTCTATATATTACTAAACTATTAGCTTCCATGACTATTAAGCTCATACAAGCTTAGTCTTAGTCTGGCCAAGCTACCTTACTACCTGCCTTTTGGGAGGCGGGCTTAACCGGCGCCCATTAGATGCCTCTATACTACTGGATGAATCTACAACCAATCCATTCCAACGACGTATGCGTAGCGGTGGAACCTAAAGAGCTCATTTCTCATTGGCTCCACTTTTTTGGGAACAGAAATGCTCTAAAAGGGCAGCTTTGCTTGACTGACTTTGCTCGCGAAATTGAAAGTAGTGTCACAGGAAGTATGGGCAGGGCCAGGCTACTAAACTACATGAATCAGTTACAGCATTTTGGGTTTTGACACTTGGTTGCAACAATATGTAAAAGAAGAGCGTTCCCCCACTAATGCCTTATATATTGCATAGTAATGAAAGATGGTGGACCAACAATTTAATTGCTTTAAGATCAGAAGCTTTTTGGTTGTGATAAACATTTAACAAGCAAAGTGCAACCATCTGCAGATGAAACAGTGCAATGAAATAGCAGCCAAATGGCAATTAAAAGAGATGCAGGGTAAAGGATTGGTATATAGCCCTTGCGTATGATGAAGTCATACATTAGAGGCCTTACACTCATATGGAAAACAGATGGACTGCTGAACTTTCCTATATGCTCCTGTATGGATTCGTCTGGTCAAATGGATTAGCCAGAGATGATTACGCTCAGGGGAGAAATTGAAACCGATAAGGATCACTGGTCAGCTTTTTTTTTTCTTGATTATAACAGCAACCTTCAAGGCTTGAAGGGCATGAGCAGAAGTAGCACTGCATATTATGCGTTGCTACTTAGTTTTATTTGTAAATACTAAATTGCAGGTTATTATTTTTCCACCTCTAGTCCTGTCTGTGCTCTTAACACAGTGGTGTTTGCTGAAACGTCTCTAAGCTTCTTCCCCTTCATTTGAGATCATATTCTTTGGCAGGATATGAGCGTAATTAGCAGAATGCTTATGTATGCCAGTCCTTTGATCAGAGTGTTTTTAACTGATAAACCTTGTCACTGTCATCTCTCTTTAAGTCAAGTCTCCTTACTCTAATTATATGCAGCTATGCGGGTTAGTTCATTTAGATCACTGTTGTGAGTAAGTTGTTAGAAAATATATGTTGTATTCTGTGTTTGATTGTTGCTTCCTATTCGTAGATGTCCTTGGTCCAATGAATCTGCAACCATTTGTTCCTCACGGATAAATTGTTATAATACATTCTTGTTGGATCGTCTTCCTCAAGGCTTTTGTGCTACCTGTCATAAACCAAAAAGATTGGGGTACAAATCATGAATGTCTCAAATGACATTGAAAAATATCACCCATTAGTGACAGTCACAGGCATATATTTTAATAGACATATAAATTTTGATTTGTTTTATCGGTCATTCCAGTCCTGACCATTCTGTTCGGTTTAAATTGCCACACTAGCACAAGACACAGAGAAGCAGTTGACCTTGGAAGTACATTTACGCATTGATACAAAGATTTTGAGCGAACACATTTCAGGATTGGGAGAAAAAAAAAATGGGAGCGCTTTTAAATGTTTAGTTATGTTTACATGAAGAGCAGATAAACATACCCAGCATGGTTTTAAATCCGATCAAAGAAATTTTATTAAGATGGCATGTGGATTTAGATTTTACGCAGTGTGTTGTAAATAAGCTCTGTACTTTTTTTTTGTAAATTATGAAATTATGAAACACATGGAGAACTGTGAACTGTACTGTAGGTTTGGCATTGCGGTTAGTCCCAGCCTGGAAAAGCATTGCTTCCTGCTTTGATGATTCTCTGGTCCTCCTGCCAATTGAATTACCAGACTTTGAAAGCATTTCTTGAGTGTCACCAGTGGCACCATACTTGTAGCCTATTGTTTGAAAACTGGCTATTCAAAGAAAGCAAAATAGCCATCTCCATGGTCACAGCTCAAACAAAACAAGAGCTGGTTAATGTGTTTTTCCTCAAAAGATGCAGCTTAAGTCTATCACGTGTAAAAATAGAGGCATGAATAATTTGACGGCAGCTATGACCATCGCACCCTTCAGAAAACATCCAAAAGCAATGACATCATCTGTGAACACTAAATTGACTTTAAATGCATCTTTTTTCTCTTCCTCTATTATTCACGTTCACAGTACATCTGCATGATCTTTTGCGCCGCTCTTAAAACATACTTTTAAAACCAGTATTGTGGTGTTAAAATGATTTTTGACTGCTGTATGACAAACTGCTTGTTTTTTTCTTCCATATTGTTACACCACCAGTTAAAAGTCTGGGTAATGTACTGCTTTTTTAGCGGTTTAGAAAGCTGTCTTTATTTATAATTTATTCCAGTGAGGCAAAACTGATTTTTCAGGAGCCATTACTCCAGTGTCGCAAGATCCGTCACAAATCAGTAGCTGCTCATTTGTAGGTTTGGTTTGGCTCAGAAGAACATCATTTACCTGAAATAGATTTTTTTTGTAAGAATGTAAAAGTCTTTATTGTCATTTATTATCAATTTAAAATATTCTTGATGCTTAGTGAAAGTATTAGTTCCTTTTAGATGATAGTGTGCTTTATATGGTTCAATTCCACAGACAGGGCTTAGAACAAGCCAGGATTAGACCATAGTTCTAATTGGAACCTTTAAGTCATTTTTGTAAACATGTTTAGGAAAAAAAAAAACATCACTTGGGGGCATCTCGAGACAAAACAAAATGCACTGACATATTTTCAGATTATTTTAAGTTATTTCAGTTGAAACAGCTCAAACTTACATTTTAGTCTAGGACTAAGCTTATGCCTTGTCTGTGAAACTGGAGGTATATTAATTGCAAATATAAAGAACCAGCACATTTTCATACAATCTATTACTTATTATATTTCCACTCTAAAAATATGTCCACTCTAGAGGAAACCCACTTCAGAGATATACGTTTCCCTCTCATACTATGCGTAGTAGGGGTGGCACGGTTAATGAAAAAAAACCAAACCGTTCGGTACGCTGGTCTCGGTTCGGTACATGCATGCGTCGCACAGTTCGACGGTTCATGACATGCGCAATAAACCCAATGTGACCCTTGAACCGCAATACGAACCGAACCTTGGGTTTTGTGAACCGTGCCACCCCTAATGCGTAGTCTGTAAGATTATATAAACTTATATATTGGTTTACATACTGTAGCATAGAATGGAGATTACTAAAAATATATACAATTTATGCAAAAGGCACTAAGAGAATAAATGGATGGGTGAACCGGAGATGGGGACAAACCATGTAGATGTTTGCCAGACTGCTTGTTTAAAACCAAATTAAAATTCAGAAGGCCTATGAGTTATGACTGACATAATGATGATATTTAGATACCAAAGCCTTTCCCTCTGTTTTGGCTCTGTCCTCTTAGTATCAGTGTCTGGTTGACAGTCTTATTCAATCCCTACGCCCCATTCCTTTGAAATGTGCACATCCTCAGGAAGCAGAGGTCAACAGTGGTGATGTCACATTGTTTACGATGAAGAGCCTGTTGTATAAGTGTGAACACGTGCCTGTTAAGGAACAGCGTAGGAGTTTCTTGGGGATGGACTGAACAAGGAAAGGGTGAGGCTCACTTTTTATAGGACAGAGTGGACATTGTATTGTTTGTTATGAAACTTTTTTTTTGATTGACCATGGACACTCAGAATCCCTGTTTGCATTTGTCTCATTGAAAGAGATGATGTCGTGTCATGGTACAGTGGCTTAAAATTGCATCGGCCATTACGTGCATGTTTATGGCAGGTCATGAAATCAAAACCTTATTTACTCTCTAATGCATGCTCCTCTTATTATGCACTATGGTTCATTGCTTCATTAGGATGCATTGCTTCACGTTATTTGAAAGAAAACTACATGTTTTCTTTGTAATCCTTCAGCAACATGTAACGAGTCGCTCCGCCTGTGAAATGACATTCCTCCGGCATTTCACTTTTACACGTTGCACAATCACTTTTTAAAAAGTTTAGCAAAGAAAACTGAGTGAAAATATGTGGTGTGTTTTCACTAGGGCCTTTTTTTCTTTTTGCAAACACATACCACAAATCTGACTAAGTCTAAGAATAAAGAGTTGACACCAAACTGTCATGGCGGAAGCTCTGGGCTCCGCAGGCCTGCTGGTGAGGGGGGCGCGAGGCGGGCCAGATCTAAAAATGTGTGATTCATTTATGAGGGAAGGCAGTGCTGGCTCCACAGGCATACCTTACAGTCTAAAGAGGAAAAGAGTTCAGTCTCGTCTGAGGTAAGAGGCCCAAGGCCTGTGGGTTATATCTTTAGCATTTAGCTACGAATAAAGGATCTTACAGCAAGCGGATATAGCACAAAGAGGTGGTCCTCAGCATTTATTGCTGGAAAAAGAAATCTAAAGCTCTTGATATCCGAGTTGAATCAGATGATTCACTGTTATTGTGGCGTTTTGGCTCTGGAAACCTTATGACATCACTCGTCTGCCTTGCGATTGTTCATTTTTAGCTTGCGACATGTGTTAGCTATAAAGCAGGTCATTAATAAAAAAAGCAAAGTAGTCTAGATCACGTATCTCCAATTTTATGAATTTACTCTAAGAGGCAGTTTGTCATTGCTAAAACGTCAGCTGTGCTCTGAAGCGGGCAGACATTTTTATGCCATTTAAAGTCTCCATGGACCTGGCTTGAATCGTTTCCACTTTTTGCCCAAGCTTTTGAATTTTGTCATGTTGCTATGACATGACTGAGACCCACATTTTTTTTTACACGTTATCAAATAACTTATGTAGAATTGAATTTGAACACTCAAAATGAATTGTAAAATATTGGTTTTCCTCTTTTTGCAAGTAGCGGAAATTGCAATTACCTTTCCTGTTGTGACGTAAATGCAGATTGCTGGAGATGTTACTGCAGGGGCAAGGGGAAGTTTTTAATTAAAGATGACACAATTACGATGACACATTTAAAAATAATGATGTGCACAAATAAATTATTTATAATAAACACTGCAATATCCCGTAAATTAGAATTTTGTTTTGATAGCAACTTTAATGACAGCAGCACATCAGCAGACATGAACCAAACTAGTTTATGTAAAACCTGATGATCATGTTATCCATCCATGTCATTTCCCTTCTCCCTGTTTTAAGACCTTAATATGCAGTACGTTAAGATTTTTTCTAAATTGTGGTGCTCAAATATGCATGTGTGTCTGTTTGCAGTTGGACGTTTCTGAAAGACATAGCTAATGATAACGGATGGCACTGATAAAACTCACATTAAGGGTTTTCCTTGTGGCGGTACAGATGGGAAATATACCTCTCTCATTTTTTGTTTGTGCTGAATTCGTCTGTGTGAGTGTTCAAGAGGAGCAACGAAGAGCTACAGGAAAGAAAAAGGGAAAAAGTTGGCATTATTTTTGGTGCTTCTCTTGACCTCTGTGTGTGCTGGATGATGCTGTGAGAGGAAGTTGTCTCCAAGGGCCTTTAATGGTGAATGTGGATCAGTCTGGAGTATATCTGGGTTGGAAAGTGTGAAAATGTGAAAGGCATACATACCTCTGCTAACTGCTTCCTTCTACTTCTGACAAACATCATTTAGATCAAAACAGACATGACAGGTTTATTTCCTTCTTCCCTTTTCAGTAAATAAGCGGCATGAAAATGTTTATGCATTTGTTTCGTCATGAGAACGTTCAATGCCATCAGCAAAATCTCAACCCGTGACTTCTCACATGTAAGCTGTCAACTCGTTTTTCTTTACCTGTTTCACTTCAATCCTCCAGGACTAATGGGTTTGAGAAATCATATTGGCATTCTGGCATTCTGTGAAGAGAGCTGCGCGTTACCCTACCAGCCTGACCTAATCTTTTGATGTACTTCAAATAACTATTATAAGGCTTATTTGAAACTAAGATTAAAAGTCATGCTGAAATTAATCATTCATTTTAGCAAAGTTCTGGGGGTTGATAATTGTGCATCGATTCTTTTATAATGAAAATAATCATAAAAAATTCTGGTTTAGCTGGTTTTAGGGAGATTACAGAATCATACAACTTGCAGAGCGTAGAGAACTAGAACAAGTCTAAGCTTTAGTTTGGACTTTACCCTTGACAGATCAAAGAAATAACTGTAATACTTATAATGGTGGGAGATTGCAGGCAATTTGGTTTTGTCCTTTTCAAAACAGGTTAGGTAACCTCTCTTTCTTTACTCTTGCTCAGACAGTTCCATTTCTGTCTTTTCAAGGCAGGTTTTGTTTTTTTGGTTCGCTATAATATGCTTAGGTTCTTGTAAGTGTTATTATTATTATTGTAAGTGTATATATTTTACGTGGTGGCTAATTTGTACAAATTCAACTTTCGTACGAATTTGACACCTTGTAAAATATGCATGATTTTTCACAGGTGGCTAATTAATATGAATTTGTACAACCTCACTCAAAATAGACAGGAATTGCAGTGAGATTGGGTTGTTTATTCTGTTGCATGTTCGCATTTAATGCTGATCTACGAAATTATCTATGAATTACCATCATTGTAATTAGGAAATTAGCAATGTGCTTGATTATTTCCAACCTTAACCAAAAACATAACACTTACACTTCACACGCACTTCATACTTTTTCCATTTAGATATTCATTAATGCATTATTTAATCGTTTTCGAGTGATTTCAAGTTTCCGGTAATTGTAGATTCAACAGTTCACACAGAATCAAATATCCAAAACTAACTGCTTTGGAGATCCTTCAAATAATCATGCATTAGAATTTACTTAGGTTTATATTTTTAATTAATGACATTACTAATTACCGTTTTATTAAAATGGTCAATTGCCGCAAATCTCATCAGAGTCTTTATTTAACAACTATTTGTTGATTGTGGCTTTAGTTTTTTCCACAACATTCCACACCAAGGTAATATGAAGTTTCTGAGCGTGAGGTAGTCAGTCATCTGGAGAGATTTTCCTTTCTGGATGGAGAACAGAGGAGAGAGGAGAAAGCAGATGGGAGAAGAGAAGACTGGGTCAGTGGATAGACAGACCGGAATCGTTTCACTCGTGGTTCTCTTGTTTTGTTTTGGCTGTGAGCTGCAATCCTCTTATGAAAAAGACTGTGCGAGAGAATCATTTTAACTTCATCTGTGTCTCCCTCTCTCTCTCTCTCTCTCTCTCTCTCTCTCTCTCTCTCCCTCCCCTCTGTCCCGTTTTCTTTCACAGCGATGGCCTCTCTTGTGCAGCTGTTCATGAGCTTGCCTCATCTGGACTAGGAGCGGAATTCATCTGACACTCACACAGACACGCACACACACCACTAAAAGCAGAAACACACCACTTAGCCATGTACAGCGTGGAGGACCTTCTCATCTCTCATGGATACAAAGTCCCTCAAAGGAACAGCAACAATGTCCCAGTCTCACCTTCATCTTCCCCTCACCCCGCAACCTATGAGAAATGTCTGCCGATGCGAAGCGACAGCCGGTGTGAAATCGCTGAGAAGCGTAAAGGACACAGCGGCGTGAATGGCTATGAGGGGGACCATGTTTACAGCGGTGGAGGCATCAGACAAGCTCCTGCCAGGGGATTCCCCGGTGACGCCGAGAACAGGGTCAGGAAGCAGAGGACACAAGACGTGGACAACGGTAACCTAGGAGATGGTCGTTTGCCTGAAGATAGCCTGACCACGGACAGTGGGTGAGTTGTGCGGATGAGTTGTTTTTTGCCCTGCACTCTTGTATTGCTGCTATCTTCCCTTCTTTTTCATTTGTCCCTTTGATCTGAGGTTTAAGCTGTCTTACATGATGAAGAGTGTTACGTAAAGGTAGGAGCTGTCAAGGACTTCCCTTTCGCACCCGGACAGATTCCAGTTTTTCCTCTCTTTTTTTCATTCCTCCCTTGTCGCCTTTCTCTCTCCATTTCTTATTTTTTGTTTGCACTTTCTTTCATCCTCATCTCATCCTCTGAAAGCTTTGTACTTCCTACATTTTCATGTACTCCGTTTCTTCCGTCTTACTCATTTCCCTGCACTCTCCTACTTCTCTCGCCCTGTAGCCGATGAATTCATTAACTATGTTTAGTAG
Organism: Enteromius viviparus; assembly: GCA_032353835.1. Taxonomy (NCBI): domain Eukaryota; kingdom Metazoa; phylum Chordata; class Actinopteri; order Cypriniformes; family Cyprinidae; genus Enteromius; species Enteromius viviparus. The sequence continues at coordinate 7,245,588 of JAUCNO010000082.1, read as the reverse complement.
ATTTTGCAGTGTGGTTTTTATTTCCTCTCATTTCACACGGGACCGTTGTGAAAGACATGACATAAATGTTGTCAGAAAGCCCGTAGCACCCCCTACTGAGCATGCTTAGTTCTGCAGGCAGAGGCAGAAGTAAACTACATGTCCCATGAGCCTTTTGTCAGATCAATATTCCGTTCCCTATAACAATCTCTTACATAACACCATTATTAATAAAACATGATGAATATAAATGTGAATATCTGCATTTGCCAGCCATATTGTCGCAGAGCACCAATTTGTTACATGAGAACCCTTTGATTTCATTTTTTCTTTATGTATTTTGATCAGTAAGTCGTAATGTCCTTTTGCCAAAGATAGATAAGATTAGATGCTAATTTCTTTTGACATTTATTATTGGCATACCATCAAGCTGTAGTGCATCTTTGCACTTTAAATTAATTGCATGTCACATGGTTTGAGACTCAGCAGTTCAGGGCAGGAAGTACCTCCACTGCTGTTACTGTTACTAAGCTAGACTATCCTTCCATGAGTGTAGGTCAGGATTGTTTAACATGCAGATCATATGCTCTCTGCTGCCAAGATATTGGATGGAAAACAGACCTTCAGTGCTGACTTAACGGTTTGCACCACACAAGCTAGTCGGGCTAGTCAAGTTGCTTAAGAGAAAATGCTCATCCATCTTGGATTGTTTGCACCATTAAAGCCTCCCAATTTATTGGGCTCTTTGAGGTGCTCTGCTTTGTTGACAACAAAGTCAGCACACTCTTTTCCCTCTTAGTTTAGTGCTTGTGTGATGTACATGGGATGCTATTATGGGAATTGTTGTATGCAAGTATTGTATTGTAAGTATGCTCTTAAAAACATATACTATTAAAAACTAAATTAAATCCTACATCCTCAAAGCCAAAAAGACAGTGTCTGCTAAAGTATGTCTTATCAAATATTAAAACTGACATCTATTTAATTTCATCTGTATGTTTTAATGCAGGTTTTTTGAGACCCACAGAGGAACACCTTCTCAGCCTAGATCTGAGCAGGATGTGTCCTACTGGCGAAGAAGAGGTCAGGACTTTAGTGTGCTTTTGGATTATGCAGACTTCAGGGAACCACGTGGAAGTGGAGGAGGGGTTCCCAACAAACCAGAAGGCATGCAACGAAGACCAGAATCTGCCTTAAGCACAGAGGAACATAACCGTGAAAGACAACGAAGGGCAGAGAGTGCACGTGCCAGAGAGAGAGAGATGGCTTTGCACCAGTGGAGAATTGCAGCTGAAAGGAAGTACCAAAGTTTGGGAACTGAGGAGTGGCGCCCGATGACAAGCATGAGCCGTCAGCCATCTGAAAATGAGGTGGCACAAGAGCAACGCAGGCCACGAACTGCAGAAGGAGCTGTTCCACCCAGAACCAAAAACAAGTCCCAGTCGCTGCCCAGAATGGCTTTGCAATCTGAAAGCCTCCAGTACTTTAGCATACCAACTGCTGGACAAGATTCATATGGAGGTTATAAGTTAAATGGCCACCATGCACGAGATCCTCATGGACGGCATCTTAATGATTTGGAGAACAGGCAGAGGTGGACTGACCGATCAGGAGCGCAGTCAGCACCACTATCAAAACCCAGATTCAGTCGACCTCTCAGACCTCCATCTTATGAAGTGCACCAGCAGATGCGTGGGAGTGCAGAGATGCTCACAGGGGAGCCTGCCCCTCGTGCAAGAGACAGGACTCCACTGCCCTTCTCAAGGCAAGAGTACTTCGTACAAGAACTTGCTGGATCTGGCGTGGAGCCCCCCGGTTATATCCCTCCTCCATCTTACAGGAGGCAGCCTATAGTTAATAGAGGTCACAGAACTTATCCTATCTCTATGAGTAACCACCAATATAGAGGTGACCCATATATGCAGGGTTCTGCAATGACAGAAGTGCAGGAATGGTTTATCAGGCAGACTGGGATGGCTTGGCCAGACCATTACAGAGATGGAAGGAGAAGTATGCCCTGCAGGAGACAGGCGTATCCAGGCTACAGTGAAGAACGGATGGGTAATGTTCAGTATATTCCCTTTGACGACCCTCGTGTCAGACACATTTCAGGAGCAGGGATAGATGGAAACTCATTGACGGATGCAGACAAAATCAGAAACATCAGAAATGAGATACCGGTCAGCCTCTTATCTGAGAAGTCTAACGACAGTGCCTTTCCTCTCACAGAGAAATCATTTGACCGCACTAAACCGAGTAAAAGCAATATTAGTGACTCTGTTAATGAGGACAGTATACACAAGGAAGTTTTGAAGGAGACAGAGAGTTCCAACACAATACCTGACCAAAACTGCAACAGGCATCCAGCTACCCATGGGAATATAGTTGCTCTTCAAATGACAATGCAGCAGAACTCAAACCATGGTTTGATTGAGACAGTGACACAGGTAAAGAAATTTGAGGCAAAAACTGTGTCTGAGAACAAGAAAAACTCAAAAAAGAAGCTCAAAGAGACAATGTTTTGCCTGGTATCTGTCCCTATTAGTATGCAAGCAAATAAAAGTATCTCTGACCCAAATAACAATGAAAAATTGACTAATTCAATAGAAAATACAGTAGTGCAGCATGACAACCAAAACCTTTTAAAAACATCAAACAAAGAGAAACAAATACAGTCCAGCAGCTCCCCATCTATTAAAAGTTCCCCTTTGAGGAAAGATATCGTAGATAAAGGGTCACTTAATCCAAGCCAAGACAATGAATTGTTCTATGTAGGATCCTGGCCTGGAGATCAGTACAAAAACCAGGAAACTCAGACTGGTTCTCCAGAAGTTTCCAGAAATACCCATCCTCCGACAAATGACCATTCCTCTCCTTACACAATCACTGATAATGAAGGCGAAACCAACTGCAGTGCCAACTACGGATATCCCATGATAGGTCAAAAGGATCTCAACCCTTCCAGCAACAGTGCATTCTCCAGAACTAGGACTGGAAGTGGCTCAAGTATAAGGAGTCCAACTCTACCCCAATCATCATCAATTCCACCATCTCCAGACCGACAACCTTTGCTGAGAAAGACAAACCAAACAGCAGATGGTCAAGAAGTTTTCGGACAGTTCCTGCTAAAGCCAGTGAACAGACGTAAATGGGATGCTATCGGGGAGCTTGAGTCTTTTAATAAAGAGATACAAGATCATACTGGGAAGTATCCAAATGTTGATCAGAATATAGAAGAGCTGGATGAGGCATTGAAGAGTATTCTAGAGCTGAGTGACTCAAGCAGAGAAGTCAATAATACAAGACAGCAAACCACTCCTCCTCACGTGAAGAAGGAAACTGACCAGCAGTCACATATAGTGCAGGTCACAGAGGCGCAAATGAAAAGCAATAACTTAAATGTAATGTCTGATTCAGGGAACAGAGGCCATCCTGAATACAAAGGTATAAAAAGTTCCTTGTCCAAGGCAAAGGTGAACTTGGATAGCCAGATACAAGAGATACCTGTCACCAAATCTGATAATTATGTCAACTTTGAGATTCTGCAGAGGGTGGGCACTGATCCAGCAGTACATCGGCAGGATATCCCAGTGCCAAAGGAGTGCTTGCTTAAGGATGTCGGTTTAACGGTATACACTGCCATTCCAGACACTGTGACCTCTGGATCACCTACATGCTTGAGTCCTGAGTCACCTATGTTGACCAGCCCCTCAGACAACTCTGAGATGTGTGAAACTTTGCAGATTACGTCATCAGACAGTAGCGGAGATTTGAGCAGGCACAGTCCTGAGTATGCTGAAGGTACTCAAAGCTTGAACAATAATAATGCCTTCAACTCCAAAGGTCTCAACAAGAAGGAAGCTGGGAGAGAAAACACAGATGTTACCAGGTCCTCGCGTATCCATGTGATCAAGAGTCTTCATTGTAGGTTTAAGGCTAATTATGAAGATGATTATGATGAAGAAAATTGTTATTCAGATTATTTAAGCTGGAGTAATGAAAAGACCTTGGCAGATGAACATCTTGAGACACTTCTGAGTCAAGAGAAGGCCAATAGTATGCAGACGGAAGACCTTAGTAACCTGTACCAGGTCCAGTGTGCCAAAGGTATTCCTGAAAATGAATCTATTGAACAACGAGCCGCCAGAATACTTGGCATTGAAGTGCCAGTTGAAGCCTTGGTTGTTGACCAGGTGGATGAAATAAATTTGGAAGCCACAGATGCTCTAGAATTGGCAACACAAACCAAAGAGTTGAGCTTAAATGAGGAAAAACAGAATGTCAGTAGAGAGTATGAGGAAGTGCCAGACAGGTCTATGGAAAGTCATGAAGATATGTCAGAGGTAGGATTTGGAGGTGATCCAGAGTCTGGAGAAGATTTACTAAGCGCTGAAAAGCATAGCCAGAGAGTCTCCTCTGTGTTGGAGCTGCCAGAGTTTCCTCCAAGCAACTTATGTTTGTCTCTTCCACTGACCGAGGATGAGGAATTGACTCTTAGTGTGGGTGGGGGAGACTGGAAGGAGACAGGTAATTCTGAGATAACAGAAGTGCCACAGGACTTGCAAGCATACTGCCCACCTCCTATGTCCCCCTCATCCACACATGATCAAGCATCCCTGGAGTATACCGTCTATGCAAAGGAAGAAAGCTCTCAGTCATTAGTGAGAACTATCACCAGGATCACCCTGGCCAAAGAGACAGGCTTAGAGGAAATGGGAGAAGAACTAAAAGAATCAGCTAAAGAGGATGAAACACTAGTGGATGAGAAGCAATACAGTGAGAATGCAGTCAGAGAATACAAAGACATGTCCAGTTATATGCAAGAAGAAGAGGAACAAGCTCAGGAGGACGTTTTAGCTGAAGAGGTGTTAGTAGCAAGTTCAAGGCAGTCACCAAAGTCATTGGCACGTCCAGTCCCACAACCCCGCAGTGGCATGGTAGCAAAGAGAGAGATCACTCTGCCACAAGGATTCAGCATGGATAATACAATGTCTGCAGTAGAGGAGGATGACAAGCTGTTTATTTCAGGTCAGTACGCTGAAGTCCAGCCAAGTTTTAGACTTACAGATTGTATGTATAGTAAAAGTGCACTCCTGAGCAAAAAAATTATATATATATATAATATATATATATATATATAATTATATATATATATACATTCCCTAAAAGCACTTGTCCCAGAAAAAAAAGAATAAAGACAAAATTAGGTTTTTGAGAGAATATGGGAAGCTTGATTAAGCAGTTTTGTGGACTGGTGAATCATGTTAAAACACAACTTGGACTGTTATGCACCAGAGCAGAGGCTTTAAAGATCTGGTGAGAAATACAGTAATGAGGGCATCTCTACCAGAGTGAGTCAATATGTGGGGAGCCTTTTCAGCTCTTGGTACTGGTGAGCTGCTTCACTGTGAAAAGTCAAGTGATCCTTTGGAGTATAGAAGAATATTGCAGAATTGCTTGTTCCCACAATTGAAAAGTTGCTAACTAAAGAGGAACAATCAGATGGTATTGCAAAGACAGACAAGACATGAATACGTCCATCAGGCTTATGTTTTGTCCTGGTCATAGTGTAGATTTGAACCCCTTAAAGCACCAAGGTACTATTCAGTGTGTGAAACCATTCATATTAAACTTCCTGTAAAAAGTAGTCAGGAACAGAACAAAGGGAAAGGCTATCCTGTGATAAGTTACTAACAGGATTTGTGCAACTCCACCAACGCCCCTTTTTTTTGGTCCAGGAGTGTATATACAGATTAGCTATTGTTTATCAGTCTGCTATTGGTATTATGTGCACTATGCAGTCTACTCTGTGTAGTGCCCTGATAGAGGTCACCTTCAGTAAAACAGACAAAATGGACAGATAATCAACTTTTAGGGAAAGTACTGTATGGATTTTTTTCCCATTACATATGAAAACCATTACATGCATATACTTATGTATTATGAGGTGCCAAACCACATACTGTTTTTAATGCTTGAGGGTAATGAGCAATGAGTTTCTTCACCACAAGAGGGAAGCGTGGTCTGATTTACAGTATCATACTCATTGGCAATGACAAATCAGCATAGAATAACTGCTCAAAACAATCAATCCAAATAATATTATATTATATTTTATAAAACAGCTAGACTAAACTGATATTAACAATCTCCTTTTCTTTTAGGCATATTATATTGATGGTCCATTCTGTTGTTGTGGTTTTAAATAAGAAATGGCTAATATAATTTGTCTTTGTCTTCAGATGCATATGACCCAAGTCGTGTGGAGAGAGTCTGATCTTGGACACTGTCAAAGCAAACTCTTTGACCTTACTGGAATACGCAATGTAAACAAACACTCATCTGAAACTGGACAAGATGCAGGCATTGACTCAGTTTATTAATACCTAATCACAGAAGTTCATAAGCAGGCAGATGGACTTCATGCTACAAATGAAGACTAATTTTCAGAACTTCTGTTGATGGATGAAGTAGCTAAGTTGTTTATCAATGAGATATGAATGTATAATGTAAGTCAAGTCAAGCTCAGACATTACAGAAATAGCTACAAATCAGTCTGTATAGACTTAATAATTTTCTAAAGTTTCTCTGCACCAGCAAATGCTGGAGTTCTGTCGGACTTTCACAGAACACAGTGTCATTGTACCAACAGCGACAAGAAAGACACAAAAGCTTGCACTTCTCATTTTCTGCAGTATTACCAATGAGAGAAAGGAAAGAGGCCTTGACGTATTAAAGCAATGAATTGGACTGGTGAGGTAGCAGCTGAATCGGTGACGTTACACTGTGCTTTTAATCACAGAGAAATATTTTTGTAAGAAATGTTAAAAGGAAAGTGTGATTATCTGTTTTACTGGTAGGAGAAACCATGCGTGTCACTGTGGTAAAACTGCAATATAAAATCATATTTTTTGCAGATGGAATAGGCTGCTTTTACTCAAATGAGGCAGCTAAGAAGAAAGCAACACAGAGGCAAAGATTTAAGAATATTTTGTGTGAAGTCTTGGTCTCCAGCGACTTTAATCTTAACTGCAGTGTCTTCAATAGTCACTTCCCATAGTTATTGCTTTAAAATGACTTCCTTCACTCAAGTTTTTTATATGTCTCATATGCAGTTTGAGCTTTTCAGTGTAGCAATCTGATCATGTATCATCTCATCACGAAATGCAAACAAAAAAAGAAAAATGTATTTATTTTTATCAACAGTCTGTACAGATGAAAATATATTCGAAAAAAGTGTTTTTATTTTACCTTGTGAGTTTGTTTGCTTGCTTACAATCATTATGGATATATCATATCTGAATATCTCTATTAATCCAGTATTACTTGGAAAATGAATGATTCCTTTATCGTGCCGTGTGGCGTGCTTTTTGTTGCACAAATGTCAGAAAGTGTTACATGTGTTTTTTTTATGCACATACATAAGTCCAATATCAATTCTTACTGACAGCTTACTCATATTGTGAGTATATCTACAGGATGTAGTCTTGTTAATTGTAATTGCTTGGTTGCTTTCTGTTATGAATCAACTTGCAAAGTTGAGGTGGACACGGTTCCTCAATGTTATATCTATTACATAGTTTTGTAAATGCAGTCCAAAATGCACTAAAATAAATTTAGTATTTAGCACATCCAAAAACTGGCAATAGTGGCCAAAAACTACAAAAAATAAAGACATTGCATCCATTTACTCTGAATATAGTTATTGTTATGCATAAAGAGTGCAATACCATAATGTTGTTATTATCAATATATCCCATAAGCATAATAATAAACTATGAATTAATGCAGATAGATGTTCTGTCATCAGTGGATGGTTAGAAAAAACATAAGACATAGCATTCATCCCAATTTTTGTAAGTTAGAATCAAGTAATTGTTGTAAGTAGTTCTTGATTGTTTCTACCATTTTGTACAATTATGTTTTCAAAAACGGATGATTATATTGTTGCATATAAGGTATATGGCATTTAATATCTTTTTCTATTTTCATACAGAAACTGTACATGATTATTTTGTATTGGGTTAGAATTGATTTGCCTTCTCTGCATGATATAAGAGATGGAAACAGGGGTCAGGAAAATGTTTTGCATACAATTGCATTTGGTACTACATTAAAAATATATTCATTATACTACATTGTGCACATTTTTATCCTGCTAAAAAAAAGCTTTGAACAATATTTAAATTCAAAACGAGCTATTTTTTTGAATATTTTACAGAAAGGGAAGTATTTACTGTGCACCTCAGTACTTGTGTCTTTGAAGTATTGGGTGAATGTGAATGAAATGTTTGAGAGGAAGCTTCTTTGTATATTACAGCAGATTGCTCATCAATAAACTCCTTGCATGGACTGTTGTTTTTATCTTTTGGTTTATTTCAAGTGTAACAAAAAGGAGAAACAGTTCAAACGCTTATTTCACCTAAAACGTTTTATGAAGACTCAAACTATCTAAATATCAGGACTGGTAACTTACTCAATCTTACACAAATATTGTGTTTTCACTCACAATGCATTCAATTCATGTATTAATGAAGGTGAATCCTTTCTGGAAACAAACCTATAAATGATAATGAAAAACATTTGTTGAACAAATGCCAATATAATAAAGAAAACCTTTTTCTCACTATTCACTCTTGTTATTCTTATTAATCCTTTATTTTGAGTCATTATTTTAAATTTTTTACAACTTTCACTGAAAAGTTTGTTTTGCCATGTTGTAATAAATATATTTTTTGCGAACACTTTACTTGTAGGGGTGTGCATGAGACTGACGTGACACACATACGCCATGAACATGAAGGAGGTTTTATGTTATGTTTTTAAGTGTCATTCGCTCAGTTATGTCCTTTTTATCGCAAAGATGACATTATTTGAGATGCCTTTGTTATGACAACTTGACATAAACCAATACATCATAACCTGTCAGTGTCTATGTCATGACAGCTTGACATTACTTAGACAATATAAAAGAAATTAAACAAATAAATAAAATATCTATTTTGTCATAAAATGCTATTTTGCCGTGGTTCAATCCAGATCCAACTTCTCCCACCTGACATACTGTATACCTAAACCTATGTACCCATCTCCACCCCTAAATCGACCAATCTCCACCCCCTAGATGTGGATCCAACCACGCCCCCTAAATCTTGTGGCCACTGACAGGCAATGTTGTCTAAGTAATTTCAAGCTGTCATGACAGACACTTACAGCTTATGATGTATTGTTTATGTCAAGTTGTCAAAACAAAGGTATGTTAAACAATGTCATCTTTGCATTAAAAATGACATAACTGAGCTAAAGGCAATTAATAAGTTTTCATCAACATGCATAAAACCTCCTTCATATTCATGAAGCATATCATGATTATGAAGGTGTCGTGTCAGTCTTATGCACACCCCTAAGTAAAGTGTTACCTAAGTAAGGGATAATGCAGAGGCAGCCGGTAGGGGTCTTGTATCACGCTGAAGGGGGTTATTTCGCAATAACTACTGGCTGCCTCTGCATTATCCCGCTTATTATACGGCTACTTGCCACATAAGGAAAAAAATGGACATGAATATGAATTTGAAACATTTTATTGGCATCTTTGCTACATTTTCATCCTTTCGCGAAACGATATAGTACCACGTGACTAACATTCAAACGTTAGTAAGACAATTTATAACATCTGCATATGAATATAATAACGGATGTATTTTAGTTATTTACAAGTATTGAATTGCACCTTATGTTGTCCAGTGTTTGTCACAAGATGGCGCCAAACGGTAATCTTTGTTGGCGCGGAGGGATTTTTAAAATACAAGTAGTACCGGCAATGCGTTATTACTTTGGAGCGGTTATTATTTGAAAAGAGCGAACCTGCAAATGTCTCAACTGACCAATCAGAATCAAGCATTCCAGAGAGCCGTGTAATAATAATAAAAAAATAATGGTTTATTTAAAGAAGACAAAATGGGGAAAGAAATCAAATTTGATCTCAGGAAACATTGCATCCAAATCAATTAATAACAATTATATCAGATTGCCGGAGTCTCCAAAGCCAAAGGAGATTAACTTTGGGACCCCAGACCACTCAATACATGCGGTGTATCCCTGCTACGATTTTTAGACATCTAATGTTATTCTTTGTAAATCATGACATAGAATATGGGGATTGGATCTTACAGGACCTTTATCCAGCACGATTTTCAAATTGGCGTGAGGTGCAAAGGGGACGTGACAGTGTGAAATTAAATTAGCAAATTAGGAGTTCAGTTGAGCTGTTTTGACGTTGACTCTAATTTGCCAACACCTACATGTACATATATGATGTACTAATGCCCAAAATCCTCTAAAAATTCAGGAGTTTATAAACAGAATATGCATCTTTGGCTTGTTGTTAATCTTTCAGTCTCTCTTTGTCAGTCTGTCTGCATCCCTCTAATGCCGCTCTGTGTTGTTCAAAAGGTCAGAAGCATAAATCGCCAGCCAAGTTTAATTAAAGTCACAGGCAAAATTGTCAGTTGATGAGTGTTTGTGGGTGTGTGTTTGCATCTCCAGTTACAGAAAGAAAAGGTTAGGCTAAAGAATTACCCTTCCCCGGACTGAACCAGAGCCAGTGGCCTTTTCCAAGACTGACCCTTAGTTGAGCATTTAGTTGGCAGCAAACAACCATGAGCTCGTTCCAATTAGACAGACACAGGGAAAAAAAAGCTGCTTATTTTCAACATTTAACTAATACGTTTGATCTCACTACCTAACCGACCTTTCAGAGCAACCGCAGATCACTCACTGACCACTGGTAATTGTGGAACGGTTTACTGTCAGTATACTTAAATCCAGATCTAGATAGTCATGCAACTCAATCCTTGTATCCTACCCATCATGTCCAGGGTGATTCAATCAGATTCACTACCAAAATGCATTTAATGTTGGATTACTGAAAGGTTTCTTGTCCCAAGCCAAGTGATTGTACTTGTGACAAGGATAGATTGTTTACTGTTTACCCATGCCAGACATTTACTTGGTAGCCTTCACAAAGTAAAAAAAGATCAAAAAGTGTGCTGTTGACCGGTGACTCTTTTCATCAAAAGCATGTTTGAAATCAAGCCCAGCTCCGCAGGAGGGTTTTGCCAACCTATTTATGAGCTTGGCTCCATCACTAAAGTATAACCCACCATTTAGCCAAAGTCTATGTCCCACCTCACATCACAGAGCTGGAGTCTATGTGAAACATGGAGTCATAAACCACGTCTAGCACTTTTTCATTTCATTTCACTTCATTTCATGTTTTCTAATTCTTTTTCTGTTACAGTTTCTACCTTCTGCCTACTTTCCCAAGGTGTCAATATAGCCTACTATCTTTGAATTTCACGGTAATTCATCTAATGGCGGTAGTGTTTTTGAGTAAATAGTTTGACCTACTGGTTTGTTCAAAAACTTTGATTCGTTCAGCAAAAAATGCAATGGTTGAGTGAAGCATTGAATTATTCTGTCAACAAAGTGTTCAAAAAAACGCTGATTTATTTAACGACAGACCAACATGTTGCTCAGAAGAAACACTACTAACTATTAACATATTTTCACTAAATGGGGTAAGCCTTACACTGTAAAAAAAAATCAGCTGTGGTTGCCAGAATAAACCCGTGAAAAATACGGCAACAATATTTTTTGTTTTACTGTTTTATGTTAAATTTACAGTTAAATACCTTAATTTCTAATGATAAACTGTAATAACTGATATAATTGTAAATATATCAACCTATTAAAGTAGTGAAATCTATTTTGTACCTTTAAAAAATACACTGATAACCACCAAATGCAGGTGAAGATGAGATTAATTTAAGAACATTACATGTAACATACAACCCTAATAAACATAACTGATACAAAAAAAACAAAAAAAAAAAACTCAAACTCAAACAAAATTTAAAATGCAATCCAGGGAACTCTGGGAATGTCAGTTAACGGTGTTTGCCTGTAAATTTAACAGGAATTTACTATTAACCATTTAACAGGTTTTTACCGTAGCATTTTCACAGTTTTTTACCGTTAAAATCACGGGCATTTTTTACAGTGATATAGTATCAAATTCACGATACTTTAAATGTACTTCTTTCTTCATGAATTGTTGTTGTTAGATAATTAAATAAGTGACTGGTTTACATAGGATAAAAAACTAGTTCTTACCATTCAGTATAGATTTTATACATTTTTAACCTGTTACCATGGTTATGTTGTTATTAAAGGCATTGTAAATATATCATCGCTATAGCTTAATTGTGAAACCTACAGTCAAAACCGACTTTCTGTTTCATTTGTTGAATATGCTTTATTTCTATTAATAGATCACCAATGCCTTCAACCATTTGAAACCAGACAGAGGTCACTTATCTCACGCTCATTGTGCTCTGGACCTGTTCATCCGTTTCTCTCACTCCTTCTGTAATGTTTCTGTTTATATGAGTGAGTTGGTGGATGTCATTAAATTATTTAGTGAGAGTAACCGGAGGCCACATACAGGATGAGATCTTTTTGTATTCATCCTCTCAATGGGCTTGACTGAATAATGCATGTGTAAGAGTTATATGAAAAATAGAAACTGTATGAGAACATTTGACATGAACATAATACAGCCATGGGCATGTTATAGTTGAACGATAATGTTATTATGATGTCTAACTCAATGGGTGGGGGATGGTGGTCATATTTGATGCCTTTTATATTCCTTTCATTTGCTTTCTTTTAAGTAAACACAGGCTTTGTCTCAGCAGGGCCTAAAGACATCTGACACTACTCAGCATGAGCATAAAACATATACAGATACAATTTTAGCAATTTGTATAATAAAGACCATGTGGTGTGTTTTATTACCAATTCAGTATTTTTAGTCACCTGCTGTTATTATTTCAGGACTGTTTTACAAATGTTTTGATATTGTTTCATGTTTCTTTTTTGTTCTAACATCTCTGAAAAATCTTCAAGCTGAAAGCTTACTATAGAGTTTTAGAATAAAGGACTTTAATTTAAGATCCAGTATAAACTAGGGTTCTTATCTTGTTTTCTCTACAAAAGAGAACCAAAACAACTAAAGCCTTTGCGCCATGTGAGATTAATGGATCATAAAGTTGGAGATGAGTGTGCATGCAAACTGCCAAGGACAACCGGTCAGCAAGAAATACTCCATCAAGCTTTGTAATTCTCCGGTCAACTTGAACCTATGATTCATGGTTTCCGCTCTCAAAAGACACATATTCCCTATTATCTGGATACTGTAGTATAGTGAAATGTGGCTCCATTGGATTTTTTATTAGGTTTTTTTTCTTCACACTTCCAAGTTATGTCTGATCTAATAGCATCTAGCTCCCATAAATCTGTACTGCATGGAGAATTCATTGTTGTAGGTAAAATAGACCTCCTATCGCTCACACTCAACATGGGTCTTGCTCTCTTTTCTAACCCAGAGACTCATCAACACGATCCATGTAATAAGTTCTGTTGTTGTCACACTTATTTCACTCTCCATGTGTGCTTTTTCATTCCTTTCTGTTTAGATATGTTCCTCCTTGTCCCTTGTGGATCATTCATTCTTCACTCTCTGTCTCATGGCCTCACAAGAAAAAGAAGAAAAAGGCCTCCAGAGCTTGGGCTTTACAGAGTGTTGTGTTCAAGTGGCCGTCGCTTTGATTATCACAGTGCACACAACTATTGAGTAATTCATTTGTTATTTTTATTCCGCATTCAGGCAATACTGATTTAGTGAACTTGTATTTTGTCAGTGTGATGTAATGATACATAAAGCATTTTTCCTGTTTTGAATGAAAAGTGTAACAATTATGTGCTTGTTTTTGTCTGCACATTTATCTTACTGGAAACTGAGGACATGAGACACTGCTGGGACCAAGGAACAGAACCTCTTTGACCACCTCGGTACACTGTTAGCATTATAACAGCCTGAGTCAAAAGAGCATTGTTGATCAATCATGGCAGAAAAACAAGAACTGACCTTCCATATCCCTTTTTTTCTTCATTTAAAAAGGTTGTAGTTTCAGTTGTAGTTTTGTTTGTTCTCATTCAACCAGGCTTTGTCTTCTAAGCCTAAAAAGAATATTAGAATATTAGATTATAATATTTATATTAATATTCTATTGGTATTCTTTAATAGTTTTTTTATATATTATTTATTATTTATATTTGTATTGTAATTTTAGTTTCAGAAATTGTATGTGATTTGTATTTTTTTCTGTAATACCCATGTACATTTTTAAATTATTTTTTAATATCTTTATTTCATTTAAAATAAAATAATATTCATTAAATTTTGTAATATTTATTTAATTTTTTAAATGTCTTATATATATATATATATATATATGTGTGTGTGTGTGTGTGTGTGTGTGTATATTAATTAATCACATCCAAAGTGATTTACAAGTGTACACAAATATATATATTATATATATATAAATATATTATATATTATATGTATAAATATATATAGGCTATTTATTAAGAAAAATATGGCACGTTTAAATATACATGTTATATAAATTATTTGAATATAAATATAAACATGTAAATGCAAAAAAATAATGCTGTATGTGTGTGTATTTATAAATAAATAATAAAGTACACAACACACAAAAAACATATCATGTAAACTAAAACTAAACTAAAACCGAAATTAAAGTTTTTCTTTACATAATATATGTGTTTATGCTGTGTTTAATTATTATGTTTATATTAAAACACACATGTACAGTATATATTTTGAAAGAATTTACATGTAAAAGCATTTATATACTTGTTTTCTTACATTTGATATTATATCTAAATATATTTAATATATAAACAAAACATATTTTCATTAAATATATACATGCATGTGTTTGTATTTATATATATATATACTTAATAAACATACACAGTACATACAAATATATTATGTAAAGAAAAACTTTTATTTTGGATGTGATAAATCGTGATTAATCATTTGACAGCATTAAAACATATTTATAAACTGCCCTCCATGTATAAAACTGTTCATGCAATAAAATATGTTTTCATAGATTGTGTTCTCCCTTATCAATGCAAAATGATCAATTAAAAGGGATTCATGCCAATATTGTCCAAAACCCCACTTTTCTAGAGCGTTTCCCAACTTTTAGAGGGAACTGTATATATATATATATATATATATATATATATATATATAATAAATTATTATCCTGGAAGCATTATAAGTCCTGCAAGCTTTGCATGAGACTTGAATATCAAGACATAAAGAGCAAGATGCTGAGGAAGGTCACATCTGTTTCCTATGTATCAAAATACCAAATGGATTTGCAATCAAATTTCCCTTCTGCAGCATGTGACATGACGGTTTATGGAACATTATTTACAGCGTTCAACATCTGAATTTTGCTTGTCTTCACAATAAGGCAGAAATCAAAGATATTATATGTAAACTTCACAATTAAATTACGATTTCGATCTTAATTACTCACAGAGAATATAAGTTACTGATTTTGAGCAAAAGAATTATGTACACAAAGCATACAATTTGTTTAAGAGTGTTGGATCAAAGGTTTTTAACTCTGAGGGGACAGATTCAGTACCAATGTTCATAACCTCTGGCTTTTTCAGAGCGACTTTTCTTGGAGTCAGTGCATTGTATGGTTACCAGGTCTAGTGAAAGAGAAGTAACCAATGTTGGAACAATTTCAGTTCCAGTGTCTTACTGTAGCTCTTCTGGGTCCATTGTCTCATACATGGTAACCACATGTTTTCCCTGTTTTAAATTTCTTACGCTGGCATGCTGTTTCAATATTTTCCACCAACTAACAATCATTGTCTTATTTCAACTTCAGCTGTCTAAATACAAAGATGTCTTTATTGCTGTAGCTAAATTTGTATCGCAGGGAATTTGGTTGCAAACCACAATGATGTATCTGACAGTTTGTATATTCACTCAAAACAATGAATAATGGAAGAGCTGATGATAAGGGAACAATTGTTATGTCTATTATGGTTTCATGTACAATTTGAATTTAGGGATTGTTGGCCGCATTTTATTCACCCTTGTATTGTTAAACCCCAAAACGAGCAAAACGTAGATGTTTGTAAAAAAAAAACTACCTCAGTCACCATTCAATTTAATAGATTTAAAAGAGAGTGAATGGTGACTGTCTCTGTCAGTCAGTCTCTAAAACACATTTAATGTTCCACAGAAGAAACAAAGCAATACATGTTGGAAACGTCGTGATGGTGAGCAAATTATTATAGTTTTATTTTCTGGGTGGATCAACTATGCCTTTAAGATTACACTCACGTCGCCCGGAAGCTGCTGCTCAGGACAAATGCAAGTTCGAGGCGCGCGCTAGTGAGCGTGAATGACAGACGGAGGCGCGCGCGGAGCCCCCTGCACTAACGCTACTCATTCGTCAAGATATGTTTGTTGAGATGTTCTTTGATGCCGCTTTTGTGTTCACGAACGACAGTTTGGAAATAACTCCTAAACATCAGTGACAAGTACCTCTCGGTAAGTTGTTAAATTAATCACGTTAACTTTATTACGCACAGTTCGTTACGCCTTTTAAACATAATTTCGCTTGTGCGTAAGTTAACAAAACAAACATAACACAATAAGTTTGTGTGTAGAAACTCTTGATGAATTAATAAATGCTGTTAATTAGCTAAAGCTGCTTCTCCTCAAACCTGTTGGTGGTTTGTTTTTGTTGTCAGTTTGTTTAGTGATTACCGAAATAAGTATTTTTTTAATCAACTTTTTTTTAGTTTACTACACGTGTTGCAGTAAGACAGCACGACTATCATTGTGTAATGTTTCTCTAGTTTTCATCAAGGTTTCTTGAGTTAAAGAGCAAACAGGATGCGCGTTCCCGTGCACCAGCAATTGAATGATGGTTGTGCTCGCACGTGAAAGTGTGCAAAATAGACCGTGAACTAAAGTATTGAAGTGTATCCGTAAGATACGAACAGGGCAAGGTTTCGAAGCACAATTTAAAACACATCCAGGGGTCTGTTTATCCATCATTGTGGCCAAAGGAAGGGTCACTCCCGTTACTTGATACGCTGCATGTTTCCCAGCTGGGGTGCGCGGTCATGAAGCGCGCTCCTGGGGAGATGTATCTCACAAAAGCAGATAAATGAATGTGACACCTCATGTTTGTATGATGTCAGACTCTGCATTTGGGTCTACATTTTTTTTTTTACATTCTAAATCATGAATGTTTCTCTATTCTAACTAATGGAAACGTTAGCTAAAAGTCAGTTATATGTAAAAAAGGGGTAGGTTAGTGTAAACTGCTTCATAGTTTAGGAACCACAGATCTGTGTACATACTGTACAGTTATCGCACAAAGTAAAAACAAAACAAAACCGGCCTTTGCTGTACTGCTCTGGATTATTTTATGATCCAGTCTCATTTGCATTGATTATATAACACCATGCAGCTTTATGACTTTGTGGTTCCTTTTTGAATTTAGTTCTGCTAGAAACAACGTCATTTTTACATGTGGGTAGTTGGTCTGAATTAGTTATGGGAAGTTGTTCTGTGCTACATGCTAAAGACCTTATAAAACACTTTTATTTTTGCAATTTTTACATTACAATATATATATATAATTAGGCAATCAATTTTACGACATCCTATTGAGACACTGCATGTATACCTTCAAATATGCTTTAAACTTATACATTAGGCTATATTGATTTAAAAAAAAAAAAAAAAAAAAAAAAAGCACACACTATGTGTTTAAATCCAAGTCCATTATTTTTTAACACGTATTGATTTTGGTTATAGAGCATATTGCTGACAATGAGCACTTGCTCTGCTGTAGAACCCTTACTGTAAAGCAAACATTGATGAACACAAGTGTATAATCTTTTACCATTGCATTTGAATTATGAAACCCTGCTTTGCATTTACAATATGAAACAGGCTGTTAAGTCCATTTTATTGAGAAATGGCAAATATTTATATGATAAAAGTATACACTAAAAAGCTGCAAAACAATAATAGGAGCCTTATTGCTATCAGGTCCTTTTACTTGTATTCAGGGTGTGCCTGGGTTACATTTGTGAACCCTCCTGGGCTTTAACAATTTCCTGCTTGGCCTTAAAAATCAGAGTTTAATTAGGGCCTGAGCACCGCGGTGCGAGGACCCTCTTGGAATTGCTCTGTTTATTATTATTATTATTATTATTCCACCGCAGAATGAATCGGATTTGTAAGACCCTTAAAATGCTCGAAAAGTCACAAAACTTTGCACACACCTTAAAAGTGGTGAATATAGACATCTGATGTAGGTTTCAGAAGTGAGTGTGACAAAATAGCTCCATAGCGCCACCTGTTTACATTCAAAGAAGTGCCCCTCCTGCTATGTTTAACGTTTAGCACACCATTACCTACAAAAAAGTCTCTTGGAGCAAAATCCGAAACCCAACAGGAAATTGGTTATTATTAATAATCTCAGCAAATTTCTTTTGCCATTTTCAGGCATCACAGATTAACAAACTCTTCCCAGAGATTTATTCAGATCGTCACTGAATTTCGTCAGTAAATTGCGAAGGTCTAGAGTTTTCGTTGAAGGGCGTGTCCGTGGCGGCAGAAAGTAACAGGAAGTAGTTATAACTCAGCCATACAATGTCCGATCTACCCCAAACCACCCATATTCTGTTATAATCATAGCGCCACCTGCTGACAACAGGATGTGACATGTTTTACTCTGTAACGAACTACTCCTAGAGATTTGGTGACATCAACATTTTATTTGGTCAGTCTAATCTAAAGGCTTTTAGGATTGAAAATTACGAAGATAGTGAGTTTTCGCTTTTTAACACATTTGCATATTAAGTGGCTTGAGGGTAAGCACATTTTCAGCTAATTTTTGAGTGGAAATGTTTTCTCTGGAAGTGCTAAATCAAATTTTTTCTTTTGCAAACTAGAGTCAAGGGATCATGCTGTCCATTTCATATCTGTTTTCATCACAGTGATCAGGCCAGCTTTTGCCTTGTGACTGATCATAGCTCTTAGGTTTCATAACAAAGCTGTCTTTCCATAGGCTGTTATATTTTGCAACATCAGGCAGTGAAAGCATGATGTGGATTACAGAACAGGATGTCTAGTCTAGTAAGTTTATGGTTAACCTCACTTTCCATCTGCGGTCCTTGAGTCAGATGACTGGTGTAATATATACTTTCTCAAAGCTCATTCCTTGTCTGCTTCAAATCATTTTAAAACTATAATTTGTATTAATTGGTTCATTTCTTAACAGGCTGTGAAGTAGAGACCCAGGGAATACTGTGACAATATCAAAGTAATGTCAGTAGTTGTTAAAATGTATTTAGGCATAGTCCAATATATGTATTTAAATATTTGATTAAGATTAAATGTAACAACTTTACAGATTTTTTTTGTTTGTTTGTTTTTCTTTTATTAAATAACTTTTTTTTTTTTAATTTTTAAAGCAAAATTAATTTAAGCATATACATTTAAATGCAATATTAGATGCAGTGATCTTTTAGTATTAGTTTATTATGTTTTTGAATATTTTGAATTAACTATATTTTATATATATATTTTTTTATTTTTTTATTTTTTTTTTATTATTATATATTATAATATTATTTAGTATTCATTTTTAATAATTTTTAATTTCTTTTAATTATTTACATTTTTTAAAAAGATTGTTTCACAAAACCTTTTTATGGCATGAATATAAATTTTTTTTCTAAAATATTTTGCATGTGAAAATAAAACCGAATAATATATCTGGTTCATATAGCTTTGATGTTTCAGTTGACACATACTTCTCACTGAGTATATGCGTGCATAATGGGGGAATGATCATGTGTCGAGGTTGGCACAGTAACACCTGTACCCATCATTCAGCAGACATAACCCTTAGGGCCTTCTGAAGCAACTGCTCATTAATCAGAATAAGGATCAGCTCTCTGAACAAGATGATAGCAGCTGTATTCTTGCTCTGGCCTAAGCAGGAAGAGACCATGACATCGCAATGAGACTGGATTGTTTTCTTGTCACCAACAGTACTTCTCGTGTTACCCTTGATTAATATTGTAATTTCCTTCACAGAGTCTGTCATTGTTTTATTCATATGACAGGAAGATGGTAAATATAGTACTGAGTTTCTTTGTGTTCCTTTCTCCTTCTTAAATATTGCCTAACCCTTCTATACCAATCTCTGAGAAGCTAGGTGGAATAAAACCTGAACATGTACAAATAAATATTTCCTTTTAGCTAAGTGTGCCTCCACATTTATCAAAACACAACAGACACATACAAAGTTACAGAACATTGGGCTTTCAACAATCACCAATAAATACAGCTTTTGAGAACATTTAATGAGAAAAGGTCTTGATGTTCCCTTTCTAGTGCCCCCTGAGCTTTCTCTCACACAGTGCCAGTGTTGTCCGAGAGAAGAAGTTCCCTGTAGACCCTCCTGCTTTCTCTCTGAGTCAGAGCTGACCCTGTTGCATAATTGTTGGAGTTGACATCATTGTTAGAAACCCAGCACTGGGGTTTGAACCGGTGCGGGGCCTCAGATCTCCCCCTGCGCTGGGATGAGGAGCAGCTGGGGCTCGTGAGGCGTGGCCCTCACTGTTGAGAAAAGATCGTGAAACGGCTCCTCTGTATTTGCTCTAACACAAGCACCTAGTTTTTGTATTTTGCTACGATTTAGACCATAGCTTGGGGTGTGTGCCTTTGTCTTTGCTTCTCGGTTGAAAGATTGACAATGGACATGATATTTGGGACATTTGCACAGATTTTAAATGACAGAGAAATGTTTACAGTGCCAGCATGTGCAAATTTGGTATAGTAATCACAGACTTGGCTGTGTAACAACACTAAATATATAATAAATATTTTATTTTATTTTATTTTATTATTAATTTTTTTCTTTCTTTCTTTCTTTATTATTTTTTTTATTTTAAAAGAAAAAGTGAGTTTATTATATATTTGTGTATAATTTGAGCTGTTTTTAGCTATATATCCTTTAAAAAAAATTTATATGGAAATTATATTACATTTATATTGTAATAACATGCAACCTGTGGATATTCTGTCAGTTTTATAGTTTGAGCTGTATTTTGTGTCACTTTCACAAAATAATCTGTGATGAAAATGTCCACACGTTTCGAAAGTAGGACTGAAATTGATGAGGAATCTTGTTTAAAATAAGGTTGTTATTCTTCAGAAGAAAGTGCTGTAGGTACTACAAAGCTTAAACATCTTTTTATTAGGAATAATAGTCTTTCCCCAGAAACAGGAGTTGCTGATGTGTAAATGTGTTCATTTGTTTAATGCTTTAAACTTGCGAAAATGCAAGGCATGTGGAGTTTAGTTTATTTTTTACACTGGGGAGGAAGTTTTGACTTTTGAAAGTTACAGTATGTTTTCATAATACACTGAACTCTTCCTGGAAAGTTCAAGGAAAATTTGATTCCTTATGCTATGACCCCTTTAAAGCTTAAGCTTAGAGGGCATGTTTTCTTAGTTTAGAGAGAACGGATGTGTCACAATTATGAGTTGAGAACATCTCTGACTCAGGCACATACACATGAGCTCCTTCTGACCACGGACAGACTTTGCACCATATTTACACACCGACATACCTTCTGCCCAGACGGACGTAGTTAAAACGTATATTCAGTGCTCACATGAGGATACCAGATGTGTTGATCGCTCACAATGTTTTCTGGCAGTGGGCCACACAATCCTAGAGGACACTGGTTAAAACTGTCTGTTTCTAAGGCGTAATGAAGACGTCTGCTAATGGAGGCCGCAATTGTTATTGCTCTTGTCTTTTTGATTGTTTAAATGTATACGTGTCACAGTAAAGCACATCCGTTTAGAGGTTAGAAAGGGTCAGATCTTTGTTTTTCATGCCCTCATTCACTTTGCAGCCATTGTGACTTAATTTAAAGACAACAGTGCTTTTAGGTGGATTCTTTATGTGCACTAGGGTTGGGCGATGTCGACCAATTTGGCATCGTACGATGTCTAATATGAAACATCACAATGGACGATGGCATCGCCGTTGTAGGCGGTGGGTTGATAAATTACCACCTGTCAATCACTTTTTCCGTTGGACTCTGGCATGAATAGGCACAGTGATCAGTGCCGTTATAATGTCGTCGACAAACTGGGTTGATAAAAAAAATGCAAATTCACCTAAAGTCATCTAGCAATAGGATATATGAAATAGGACAGCCACGAGATACGTCTGAAGTAGTGTGTAGGATTTGCGGTCAAGTGATCCGCGCAAAAGATGCACATGCGCAACTGAACCTCCCAGGAACCAACCAACAGTATCTGAAGTTTGCACTAAAATTAACAAATACAAGCGTGAAAGCGAAAGATAGAGGCATCGTCAATCGACTAGGGTTGTAACTGTATACCGGTATGGCGGTTTATTGTGATATTGACATGTATGATTATCATATCGTGATAACCGTTATCCCCGGTTTTGAAAAAAAAACAACAATTTAAACCAGTTCTCACGTGCGCTGCAGTGTGTATGCAACTTCTTGCAGAGAAAATGTCCAATACAGAGGCTGCAAATTCTAATCTCCTGCCGAAAAAATTATTAAAATCTGCAGTATGGGAATACTGTAATACTGTAATCTAGTACACACTCGCGTGATGCTTGTGGTTTGCTGTCTCACTCACTATGTGAAGACGTGAACTCATTAACTTATCCAGAGCTGATATGATCATTTTATAATCTTATTTAAAGGAATAATCATCAAAAACTTTTCCTTTTACATCCATGTTTACATCCATCCAACATACCCCTGTACATATTGCTCTCCCATATATGCTGTTAAAGAGGAAGAACAGTTTGATTTATTCTTTTCTAACATAAAGAGAAATAGCTTCTTCTTTATTTTGTTCAA